>CAUYPO010005575.1:0-29686 GCA_963574435.1 Cheirogaleus major
ATAGCCAACATCATACTGAATTGGGAAAAACTGAAAGTTGAAAGCATTCACCCTAAAAACTGGAACAAGAGAAGAATGTCCACTTTAACCACTTCTATCCAACATAATACTGGAAGTCCTAGGCAGAGCAATCAGGCAACAGAAAGACATAAATGGCATCCAAATTAGAAAAGAAGAAGTCAAATGATCTCTGTTTGGTGATGATATGATCATATATCTAGAAAAACCTAAAGACTCCTTTAAAAGACTCTGAGACTTAATAAATGATTCTGAGATTTAATAAATAAATCTCAGGTTATAAAGTCAATGTACACAAACCAGTAGCACATTGATATACCAATAATTACTAAGCTGAGAATCAAATCAAGAATTCAAACCCATTTACAATAGCTACTGTTAGGTTTATTCCAGGTGGGAACCAGAGAAGTATGTGTAGGACAGAATGTGGTTAATGCAAAACTTAGGCTTGTAACACAATAGCTGCAGGAGTCTGGGCAGTGCCCGGGGCTTTGTACATCTGACAGCCAGCTGCAGCCAGCATCCCTTCCCCTCCCTCCCTGACAGAGACCAAGGCTGTCCCTCCCTAGCTCTCCCGATAAGGATGAAGCCAGAACAGAAGGATGGATTCGACTGGGGCAGAGGGGTCATCGGAGTTGGTTGTTTGAAGAAGAGTTTACTACAAACAACTGTTCTGCCCACCGTCCTCTGCTGCACGTAGCAAGACGCGATTCTTCACCTGCCAGTTTGGCCCAGAAACAAAGAACTGAACAGTGCAGATGGGAAAGGGCCAGTTATCCTCATTTATAAAAACCCTCATTAAACTCCCTTCTGTTCTGACTCTCTTTACAGACTCAGCCCACTCATACCTGGGTGAATAAACCAGCTGTGTTGCTCCCACATAGCCTGCGTGTGAAATGTGTCCTTTGGGTCATTCACCCTTTCAACTACCAAAAAACAAAACAACAACAACAACAACAACAAAAAAAACTAGGATCTTTTCTGAATTTTCTGAAAAAAGATAGAAAGAAAGAAAGAAAGAAAGAAAGAAAGAAAGAAAGAAAGAAAGAAAGAAAGAAAGAAAGAAAGAAAGAGAGAAACAAAACTGTTGAGGACTTGCAATATTATTATGTAGCTTAAGAATTAACCTTAGGAGAAGGAATACGTGCCCAGCCCAGAGCAGCATGAGAGTCATATGTTCCGGCTTAGGTTCACCTAACAAACAGGGTTGCTGCTTGAAAGCATAACAAAGAGTTTGAGCTTCTGCACATAAGCAAATGTTGCCCAGCCTCACAGCCCTGGGGGTCTGGAGGCCACTTGATAAGCATCTTGCCCTTATGGGTACTGCCTGAGCTCATGGGATGGCTGGTTAGCCAGTGACGGGTAAGATTCCTCAAGGAGGGACAACCTAAGACAGGCACAGTGGCAGGAGGCCAGGCCGAAGGGGATGGGAACAGAAAGTTTCCCTTTGTGGCTGCATTGCTTATCTGTGCTTATCTCAAACTCTGGCTTATGGCTGTCGCCTTAGGCAACCGCATTAAGACCCTGAGTCATGGGACAACTGTGTCCTTAGGCTATGTGTTCCAGAATTTATGGCCGTTGCTGCAATGCCTGGGTGGTCACGTATAAGGAAGTAACTTTGATTTTTAGGGTATAAAAATAAAACGACTGGTGTATTCGGCACTGCAGTCTTGTACCGTCTTTATGTGTGTCTGTGTCTTTCTTTGTGTGTTTCTTTGTGTTTTGTGTTCATCCCCCATCCTGCAAATGGGCCATGACACAAAACAAAACCCTAGGAATATACTTAACCAAAGAAGTGAAAGATCTCTACAAGAACTAAAAAACATTGATGAAATAAATTGCAGATGTCACAAACAAATGGAAAAACATCCCACATTCTTGGATTGGAAGAATAGTGTTAAAGTGACCATACTGCCCAAAGCAATCTACAGATTCAATGCAATTCCTAACAAAATACCAACATCATTTTCACAGAATTATTAATAGAAAAAAAATCCTAAAATTCATATGGAATCAAAAAAGAGCCAAGTACCCAAAGCAATCCTAAGCAAAAATAACAAAACTAGAGGCATCACATTACCTGACTTCAAATTATACTACAAGAATACAGTAACCCAAACAGTATGGTACTGGGTATAAAAATAGACACATAGATCAACGGAACAGAATAGAGAGCCCAGAAATAAAGTCAAATACCTATAACCAACTGATATTTGACAAAGCAGACAAAAACACACATGGGGGAAATGATACCCTATTAAATATATGGTGCTGGGAAAATTGGATAGCCACATGCAGAAGAATGAAACTGGATCCCTCTCTCACCATACACAAAAATTAACTCAAATGGATTAAAGACTTATATGTAAGACCTGAAATTATAAAAATTCTAGAAGATAACCTAGGAAAATCTCTTCTGGATATCGGTCGAGGCAAAGAATTTATTACTAAGACCCCAAAATAAATGCAACAAAAAAACCCATAAATAAATGGGACTTAAACTAAAATACTTCAGTACAGCAAAAGAAATAATCAACAGAGTAAATAGACAACCTGCAGAATGAGAGAAAATATTTGTAAACTGTGTATCTGACAAAGGACTAATATCTAGAATCTAAAAGGAACTCAAATAACTCAGCAAGTAACAAATAACCCTATTAAAAAGTGGGCAAATGACATGAACAGACACTTTTCCAAAGAAGATATACAAATGGCCAAAAAATAAAAATTTAAAAAAATGTGCTCAACATCACTAATCATCAGGGATATGCAAATTAAAACCACAATGAGATACCACCTCACCCAAATCAGAATGGTCATTGTTAAACAGTCAAAACAACAGATCTTGGCATGGATGTAGTGAAAAGGGAACGCTTATACACTGTTGTTGGAAATGTAAATTAGTACAACCTCTATGTGCAGAACAGTATGCATATTTCCCAAAGAACTAAAAGTAGACTTACCATTCGATCCAGCACTCTCATTACTGGGTATCTATCTACCCAAAAAGAAAAAAGGCATTATATCAAAAAGATACCTGCACTCAAATGTTTATTGCAGTACAATTCACAATTGCAAAAATATGGAATCAACCTAAATGCCCATCAACTGATGAGTGGATACAGAAAATGTGGATATATATACCATGGAATACTACTCAGCAATAAAAAGAATGAAATAATGCTTTTTCAGTAACTTGGATGGAATTGAAGGCCATTATTCTAAGTGAAGTAACTCAGGAATGGAAAACCAGATACCATATGCTCTAACTTATAAGTGGGAACTAAGCTATGTGTACATACGGTCATATGGAGTGGTATAATGGACATTGGAGATTCAGAAGGGAAGAGATGGGGGAGAGATGAAAAATTACCTATTGGGTACAAAGTACACTATTCAGGTGATGGGTACACCAAAAACCCAGATGTCACCACTATACAATATATCCATATAACAAAACTCCATTTGTATATCCAAAATCTTTTGAAATTTTAAAAAAAGAAATCAAAACATTTCTTGAACAAATGAATATGGAAATACAAGCAATGCTAAGAAGGAAGTTTATAGCAATAAATGCCCATATCTAAAAAAGTAGAAATATTTCAAATAAACAACCTAATGATGCACCTCAAAGAACTAGAAAAGCAAGAACAAACCACCCAAAGTCAGTAGAAGGAAAGAAATAATAGACATCAGAGTAGAAGTAAAATAAATAAAACCTAAAAAACAATACAAAATATCATCAACATGAAAAGTTGCTTTTTGGAAAAGATAAACAAAATCAGTAAACCACTAGCTAAACTAGCAAAGAATATAAGAGAGAAGACCCAAAGAAACAAAATCAGAAACAAAAAAAGAGACATTACAACTGATACCACAGAAATATTAATACAAAAGATCATTAGAGACTATTATGAACAACTAACTGCTAATTAAATGCAAAACCTAGAGTGTATGGATAAATTCATAGACACATACAACCTACCATGATTGAATCAGGAAGAAATAGAAAACCTTAACAGACCAATAATGAGTAATGAGGTTGAATCAGTAATAAAAAGTGTCCCAACAAAGAAAAGCCCAGGACCCGATAGCTTCACTACTGAATTCTATCAAACTTATGGAGAACTAACACTTATCCTTCTCAAACTATTCCAAAAACTGAAGAGAATGGAATTCTCTCTAACTTATTCTATGTGGCCAGCATTACACTGATACCAGATAAGGATAAAGGGAAAAAAAAAAAAAAAAGAAGAAAACCAGAGGCCAATATCCCCAATGTATGTAAATGCAAAAATCCTCAGCAACATACTATAATAGCAAACTAAATCCAGAACACCAAAAAGATAATACATCATATTCAAGTGAGATTTATACCATAGATGCAAGGATGATTCAATATACACAAATCAATAAATGTGACACATCATATCAACGGAATGAAGGACAAAAAACATGATTATCTCAATAGATGAGGAAAAAGCATTTGATAAAATTCAACATCCCTTCATGATAAAAACTGTCAAACAAACTAATTATAGAAGGAACATACCTCAAGATAATACAATCCATATGTGACAAACCCACAGTTTATTCATACTCAATGGTGGAAAAGTTGAAAGCTGTTTCTCTGAGAACCAGAAGATGAAAAAGATGCCCACATTCACCACTCTATTCAACATAGTACTAGGAGTCTTAGGCAGAGCAATTAGGTAACACAAGGAAATAAAGGGTATCCAAATTGGAAAGGAGAAAGTCAAATTGTCCCTGTTTATAGACAACATGATCTTATATGTATAAAAACCTAAAGACATCACCAAAAAATTCTTAGAACTGAGAAACAAATTCAGTAAAGTCATAGGATACAAAATCAACACAGAAAAAGCAGCAATAGGCCAGGTGTGGTGGCTCACACCTGTAATCCTAGCACTCTGGGAGGCCGAGGTGGGCGGATCGCTCAAGGTCAGGAGTTCGAAACCAGACTGAGCAAGAGTGAGACCCCATCTCTACTAAAAATAGAAAGAAATTAATTGGCCAACTAAAAATATATAGAAAAAGAAGTAGCCAGGCATGGTGGCGCATGCCTGTAGTCCCAGCTACTTGGGAGGCTGAGGCAGACGGATTGCTTGAGCTCAGGAGTTTGAGGTTGCTGTGAGCTAGGCTGACATCATGGCACTCTAGCCCGGGCAACACAATGAGACTCTGTATCATTAAAAAAAAAGTATGAAATGATGAAATGTCAGTGTATCTAGGGTTTCTACCATAATAAAAGAAAAATCCACTTAGCGTGGAGTCTATATAATTTTCCTTGTATATATGGGGTATCTATAAGGTTAACACTAGGCCTGGTGCTTTGTGGGAAGAAAAAGGACCCCAAACTCATTCATTACAGGGAGTCAAGTAATCATTTCACATAAGGTTTGCATAAGCAATAAGATGAACCATAATTTGTTATTAGAATATAGTGGCCTTTTGTCTTAAAATTCCTGGATTTGATAAATGCTTCCTTTTAACCCACATAATTCCTGTTTCTGGGATAGTTTTCACTGATTCCAAGCAAGAATAGCCACATTGGCTATGCCATTACTTTGGCAATTTGGCAAAAGCCCTGGCATAAAGAGTGGGACTTAAAAATGACTCAGATTTTACAGAGATAGGAAGAAAGAATAAGTGCCCTTACTGAACTGTATTGCAGACTTGCATTAGGAAAAAATGCTTTGATCAAGTGGCTGACATAATAGACATCCACGTATGTACCCAAAGTGTTGAATAAATGGGAATGTTCTAATAGTCAAAATACCACCCTAGTACCATCTTAGGGGAAGAGGGAAAAACTATACCTGGCTTGATGGAAGACTGCTGGCACTGAGAATCTTTTCCATATTTGCCACTCTAAAGCACTGCCTCTAGAAGAAAGCTTCAGTGAATATTGCCTATTCTCCAACCCAGTGCCATCCAACAGAAATAGAATGTGAGCCATGTGTATAATTTAAAAATTTCCAGTAGCCATGTTAAAGACACTGGTGAAATTACTTTTAGTAATATATTTTATTTAACCCAAATATATCCAAAATATTGTCATATCAACATGTAATCAACAGAAAAAATTATTTACATTTTTTATTAAGTCTTTGAAATCCAGGGTGTATTTTACAGTTACAGCACATCTCATTTCAGACTAGTCACATTTCAAGTGCTCAGTAGCCACATATGGATGGCTAGTGGCTACCATATTTGACAGCACAGGTCTAAGCAATTCTAGAAGTATGAGATCCCCAGGGTTAAATGTCAATGGGAGAAAGCTTAAAGTTTCTTCTAAAAGTTGTATTTATTTTTCTAATTTTCTTGAATGCAATGGAAACTGCAACCTGGCTTTTAGCAGGCTGCAGGCCATCTCCTCGCATGACTTCAATCACTGGATCTTCCTTCTCAAGATTAAATCATTGGATCTGGAGCAAAATACAGATTAGGCCCCTCAACTTTTCCCCTTAAATTATAACTGAACCAAAACTGCTCCTGTCATTGATTTTAATATTCACTAATCATTTCCCCCAATTATCTCAAAGCAACTGCTAATCCCGCCTTAGCACATTACACTCTACATTCTCATTGTGGTACTCCTTAAATAACCCTCCCTCTTATGTCCTTTTCTAAAGATCCAGCAAAGGCTTTTAACCACTTCGGTACGAGCGTCAGCCACAGATGAACGTGCACAGCTGAGCGTCGAGTTTAACCGACAGCCGAAAGCTTTTACTTTTACAGCTTTTATCTCTGCGGTTGCAGTGTGTACGTTCAGCTAATAAGTTACTACGAATCTGTGACCTTTTAACAAGTCCTCAGGAGTTATTATATTTTCCTAAAGCTGCCTGTAAAGTAAAACAAGCTTTCAGTGCTTTAAAGCTTTCCTCATCACACAAGAGCAAAACGGATTCGTCAATGCACAGCACAAACTACCTTGCAGACTGTGAGTGCCGGCTGTGGGCAAGGTCTCGAGGCCGGGGAGTGAGGTACCAAAGTGGTTAAATAACATAACCTTTAAATGGTCACAAATCACCTTGCTTGAAGGTAACTGATAACAGGAAAAGTTCAGACCTCACGACTGAGTTCAATTTCAAAATATTCTCCCACTTTACTCTGCTGTTGAAGAGGGAAACAGAAAAACATTCCCTCAGCAGCACAAATAAAACACTGAAAGCATCCCACTCAACTCATTCAAATCCTACCCATATTTTACCACTGTGGAACAGAGGCTTGCCAACTTATACCTCTCCCCAATAACCCATAAAAATGATAATTCAAATGTGGGCTGAGATTAACAATTTACGAAATAGAAGGGGAGAGTTTTCTGCAAAACATAGGCTTTGTAGTGAGGCAAACCTAGATTCAAATTCCAATTCTGCCATTTATTAGCTATGTATCTTCAGGGAAGTTACACGTCTCTGAGCCTTAGTTTCCTCATTTGTAAAATGAGAATTAAAATCTCCCTCAAGAAATCATTGTAAGGATTAGCCAAGATACATAGAGTTTGTGCACATAGTAGGCACTCAGGGAATGTTATTTCCCTTTTCCTCTTACTCATTTGAACAAGTTTAACTAGCATTATAAACAGTTAAATATGTATCAATCCATTGTATTAGATATATTGATAGTAAAATATTAAAATACTGATGTGAATAACAGCTAGTATTGAATATTCAAATTTGCAAGGGAATTCCTTAATAGTTTTAAGATAACACCTGTACATTTAATCTGTGCCATGCAATAAAACAGCTTTTCCTGAAAGAGCTTTTTTATAAATATTTTTTACGGAGAAATTCATAATTTGCTTTTAAGAACATTGGCTTAGAACATGCTCCCCTTTCACAGCAAACCAGCCATTATTGGGGCTAAAACTGACCAAATTAGTATGATTTATATCTCCCCACACTTTAATCAAGAGGTTTCTCTTTATATCAGCAAAAATCAACACTTAAGTGAGACTCCTGCATCCCCGTAAATGTATCTGGCATTTGGTACTCCAGAGAGAATTGAGTTTAACACCCAGATGCCAATCAGGCCACATGCCTTCTCTCAGACCTTTGTGTTAGGAAGCAAGAAAGCAGAATTACTTCGTGGATTCCAGACATTTTACAAAATAAAACATTTTAACCTTGTGAAACAACATAAAATAAGTACAAGCATCCTAGTTTTTAATAACATTTTAGCCCCTAGTATTTTTAGAACAGAATAAAGCCATGCCAGTGAAAAATATTTTCCAGTCATGGGCTTTTTGAAAGCTATTTAGGAGATAAGTAATAATTGGTGTGTTACAGAATGCTATTGTCCAACTAAATGAAGCTGTTTTACTCTATATTCAAATATATTTCAAGCTGAACTTTCTTAAATCTAAAATGCTTACACAAGAAAACTTTAGAAAGAACTTAGTCATGCAAAAGCATACTTTTCCTAATCCTGGACAAGTCAACTCTCTAAGAAAGCCATCCAGAGCCCACAGGGCAAAAAGGTCTCTCTTCCCGGCCTCCTCACTCTGTCCAATCTAGTCCAGATGTGAAGAGTGAATTTTGGCTTCAAAAAATGAATTTTGAATGCAGCAGCATTAGAACTGATTTAAAAAGTATCCACACTAAGAAGTGCATACAAAATCTTTCAGATCACTGGAAACTAAAAATTTGTTTAAAAAAGTATGCAGAAATAGACATTTCAAGCTCTACTGATACGGAAACAAAACTAAGAAGTACATACTGCTTTGTAAAAGTTGTCTCAACTTTAAGCTTACTCAAGGACTATTAATAGTGTCAAACTAACATGCAGTTTCATCATGAAATCATCTTACTGGTTTGCAAGTTTCAAGCCTCAGGGCTTCATTATGCATCAGCATAGATGGACAACCCAGAATTCAGGGACAAAGACAAAAAGCATCCCCTTTTGAAATAGAAGTTAGTAAGAATGATAATGAGTCACCCAATCTTGGCAGTGTCCCCAATATGGATTCCCGTAAGGCAAAAAGGGAACTGAACTTGATTTGTTTTCAAGGCATGTTTGGAGAAAAGGCACTTTCTCCAAGCAAGTGCTTAGTTAGGACCAATGATTTATTCCTTAAAACCCAGTCTTCTGCTCATATGCTTGTGAAAGTCAGAAGGAAATACTTATTTCACCACAGATTAAAGGAAAGATAATAGTTATCATTGACAATCAAGTCTGTGATAAAAATTAAAATTAGAAAAAGTAAATATTTTTATCTTTCAAATCTAGGTGGTAGAGTTCTGAGAACACTTCAATGAACTTTAAGGGAGTAAAGCAATTGATTATGCCCTGCAAGTTCTCTATAGTCACATACTGGCTGAAGTTAAAGTATTTTAAAATTGGGGAATGAAACAAGAATAACATTTATGATATGTAAATCTGGTTTGTTTTACTTTTAAAATGGGATTTTTTAAAAACGTATGAGTGGTTTGATAAATTTGATTTTTTGCTATTTTTGCCTGAAAGATAAACCAATTTAGTATATTTGATATTAAGATATCTGCTATATTTTGGACATCATAGCCTGTTGTTTTACAATATTCCATGTAAGATTGATGCCTATAGCTCAATTTTTGGTTAACTTCTTCGGAGAGTTACACACCTTTTCCTGCCTCCCTCTAATCCAAGTTTTTTTTAGTCATTTTAAACATCAGTTTGCACTTGTTAGTATTACTATGTTTGCTGTATTTCACAAACACATTTCCAAAACAAGCTATTTAATTAGAATTAGACATTAATAGTGAGGCATGTAATTATCTGTAACAACCAAGATTTTAAGTAGAAATTATTTCACTAATTCACCTTTTATTTCTCAAAGTGTTTAAGGATAAAATTTGGAGTACTTTAATTTTCACTCTAAGAGGCAAATATTAATTATACTAATGAGTTTGGATGTTTTTATTTATTTTTTCTCCCCATGACCTTAATGAACACTGTATTATTGGGAGAAATTCCAGTGAATCATCTCCCATATCTCTTTACATGCATAAATTATATTCTCTAAAAGGCCAGCCTTTTAAAGACAGACAAAGCTGCCTAAAAGTCTCAATATTAATTTAAAAACTGGCTCTTAATTTTGTTCATTCATTTCTGATTTGATGGAGTTGTGGTCCTTTACTAGTACTTAACTGGTTTTAATACAATATTCAACAAATTGATATTATAGTTGGTAATATCTACTCATTCTTTTACCTGCCATAAGAAAGTATAATAAAAGTATATATACAAAGTATAAAATACATATAGAGTATAAAAATGTATAATACATTTACATGCATCAGTCTCGATGCTGACAGGTATTTCTACAGAAACTGCTCCTAAAAGACTGTGATATTAAGAGTACAATTATATTTCATCTAATTTTTACTGCTTTAATATGATTAATAACATACCAAACATAAGTGTTCTGCAGAGCTTCCAAAATATATTTTAATGACCTGATACTTATAGGTTACTGACTAACTTGAGTAAGTTTCTGATTGCTTGAGACCTCAGAAATGATGGCTATAATGACTAGGATGCGTACATTTTCATTGTATTTCTTTCATTATAAATCAGTTTTAGTGGATACTCCTTTAGAAATTGGAACCATTTTGAGTTTTTTGAAGAGCCTTGAGAGAGATATTCTCAAAATTAAGGAACCTAGATAAACAAAGTTAAAATATTTACCACATTTTGTTTGGGCATACATTCATTTCATATTCCATTAATATACAAAGGCTACATTATTCTCATGAAGAAAAAAGTGAAATATTTATTATAATGAAATCTCTCTGCAAAATTAATGAATTACCATTCTTATATTTTCTTCTGAAGTACTAATAAATACTGTATCCTCAATTGCTGATTTGTATAGAGGAGGAATTTGGCTGGATATAATCATTATTTGACAAATGCCCTATGACCTTCTGTTTGGGGAATATCAAATCTCTGAAATTGGAAATATTCATGACTACCCATGGGATAAAATCTAGCTGCTTTTGTTTGGGGTCCAGGATACAAAAAAAAGAAAGAAAGAAAAGAAAAATAAAAAATGCAGCTGCCAACAGAACACCACCAAACCACTATAACAGACAGTCTGCTAGAAGGATTGATCAGGACTTTATGCTACTGGACAACGGGACAACCATTTGAATTGGAACACTGAATTGTTGTAACTCCAAGACACTTAGATTTTCTTTTAACCTCACACTGGATACAATCTAAGGAATATTATATTTGTTTCATATGTAATTTATAAATTTTGATGGCCAAAATTGGAAAAGTATTAGTATAATAAATTCCTACTGGCTTTATAAATTAATATTGGGCTGTTACTATTACCCAGATATTTTTTAAATGTAATTTTTTTTTTTACTCACTAGGTTGGAAACTCTTCCTTAAGGGCAACGATTACTTGTGTATTAATCATCTTTGTGCCACATCACCTAGAACCTAGTAGATACTCAATAAATACCTACTGAGCCAAACTGACCTCAGCTGAGTAAGTGAGTCAGAAACACAGAAATGGCTAGATTTTAAATTGGTTTGACACAAAATTAATTTAGAGTGAAATAGAGACCATTACCTGAGAGAAAACAGGCTCTCCCTGTATTCTACTCTCAGGATTATAGGTAAACTAAAAGTTTCCTTTAAGCATAATGCCTAAACAGGCTGATGTATCTACTAGTTTAACCTCTTTGGATTGGCTTCCACGTTTGACCTAATGTTTAGAAAATCACAATGCTTGCACATGTAGAGTGACTTCTCTGATTAACATTGATGAGCTGAGGCCTCAGACCCAGGGGAGACAGGGAATATACCTATTTAGTCCACATCACTAAGGCAACACAGTCACTGTACCTTAGCATAGTAAAAAAACAAGCACAAATGTTGATGTTGAATATTTAAAAAGTGTTCCCTACACTCACTGTAACAGTGGTTAGATACAAGGATATATTATTCCAAAAACCAGGCAATTAAAAGTTCTTTCTTTGTTTTGTTTTGTTTTTTTGAGACACAGTCTCACTCTGTTGCCCTGCTAGAGTCCCATGGCATCAGCCTAGCTCACGGCAAATTCAAACTCCTGGGCTCAAGCAATCCTTTTGCTTCAATCTCCCGAGTAGCTGGGACTACTGGCATGCGCCACCATGCCCAGCTAATTTTTTCTATATATTTTTAGTTGTCCAGCTAATTTCTTTCTATTTTTAGTAGAGACAGGGTCTCGCTCTTGCTCAGGCTGGTCTGGAACTCCTGAGCTCAAGTGATCCACCCGCCTTGGCCTCCCAGAATGCTAGGATTACAGGCATGAGCCATGGTGTCCAACCTCAATTAAAAGTTTTTTCTCTAATGTGTGTTTGTGTGTGCTTTTTTTTCATTGCTATCATTCCATAGGCAATCTTAGTCAATTAACATTACCTTAGCATCAAAAATAAAGGTTCAAAGTTTGGTTTTGACACAAATGATTTCTATATTCCTTTTTAAAGGATATAAGGAGTTACAGCCTTCAAATAGGGTGCCTCCTCCCCTAAATGGAAAGACATCTGAATCTGAAGCCAATAAGTCAGTATAAAATGAGACTATCTGAGAAATGAGAAACCTCCGTTGAGAGATGATTTATAAGTATGTTCCGATGAGACTATTTACACTTTTATCTACTAGGATCAAATAATTTTATAATATGGCAAGTAGTAGAATAAAATTGGCATAATAAAAGGAAAATTACATGGAACTTGAAAAGGATATAGGAAGTAAAATATCAGGGCACCTCTACAGGCTAGGAAAGAGACAAGATTTTGGCAGAGATAAGCATTCCAAATAATGATGAAGCAGGAAAAACTCTCCAGGCCTTACCCCAGCCCAAATGAAATATTACCCCAAGTTACCAACTTTCCTTTGCTCTTACCCATGTTCACCAAGAAACTTTCTGTTTACCCTACATAGACCAGCTACTATAAATTAATACATTTACATACTAACTGGGAAATCTCTAAGTCTTACAAGTTTTGTCAGTGAGAAACGGTTTCTCAATCTTAGTGTCAGACCCTGGATCTAAGTTCACCTATGTTATATCCTGGGAGGTCCAGCTGGAACAGCCAGCGGAATGATCTCTCTCTTTTTACTATCCACCCTCACCTTTCTCACCAACTTCTAACTGTAACACAGGTCACCACAATCTTGTAAATGTCTGTATCCATCTGAAAAATAAAATCACACATGTCATATATTGGTAAACAACCAAATGAATCTGGCTGAGACACTAGAGTAACAGCAAGGTTATTAAGAAGAAAGGCCTTTATCACCAAATAAATTCATAACTGTTCTTTTGACTTCCAAAACAGATTACTGTTCTTACTAAAGTAGATTCATGGCCCCCATACTCCATTTATGATAGGAGACATATATTCTTTGAAGAATGAAATGGGGACCCAAATCTGGAAGTTCTGGGAATCTTCTGGGTATGATTTTCCTCAAGAGAGGGCACTAAAAACATTGAACCCAAATCTGATCAAACCTATTTGTTTATAGGATATGCAGGAGGCATAGAAACAAGCTAAATGACTTCACAGTGGTACAATCAGAATGTGTGTGGAAACTTTACAAAACAAATGGATTTCTTAAATAATTAAAGGGGAAGAAAAGAAGGGGAACTTTAAAAAGAGACTTAAATAAGTAAGTAACAACCAAATGCAACGTATGAACCTTGTCCAGTGCCTAATTAAAGCAAACCAACTGTTAAAAAAAAATAAAAAAGAAACAAGGGAATTTGAACAGTTGATCACATTAAGAAACAACTTTGGTGTGATAATGGTATTGTGGTTATGTGTTTTTTCTTAAAAAAAAGACCACTTATCTATTAAAGATACATACTAAAGTAGTCATAGATGAAATGATAGGATGCCTGGGATTTGCTTCAAAATAATTAGGGGGTGGGGAGAAATAAGTGAGGTATAAGTGAACTAAGATTGACCATAAACTGAAGCTGGGTGATGAATATAGAAAGGTCCATTACAGGATTCTCCATATTTTTTATTATGTTTGGAATTTTCCATAATTAAAAGATAAAAAATAAATAACACACACACAAAAGAGAAGGAGCACTGCTGGATGCCCTGGGGTAATGAGATAAAATTCCCACTCTATCTTCCAGCCCCATTAACTAGACAGATTCTCTGTGGGTCCACTGTAAACTGGCAAGTCCATTTACCAAGTAGCCTAAGAAAGGACATTAATTATCTGTTTGGTTACTTACCAGATACCTTTTAATGTCCAAGTTTGCTACCTAATTTTAACTTAAGTTTAAGAAAAATTAAAATAATTTCTGAAGCTAACAGAATTTTAGCATCTGTTGAATTTATTCAGCATAACCACAGAGGCATTGTCTTCATGCTGTCACACATAGACACAAACACAGATACAGCACAATATCCATATTTAGCCCAAGTGCATTCCTTCTGAGGCTCATTTATATGTCTTCATATGCCACAGCCCATCATTTAAATAATGGATATTTTCAATGCCAATTCCTTTGTTGACTTTCTCACTGTAGAAGCAAAAAAACATAAACATATTTTTATGCATATTTATAGGCTTATTCATGATAAATATAATTCAAAGTACATTGCTATTTTGTAATTATTTAGCCACATGTAGGTAATTTATTGCTATTACACTTACATTATTGTCTATATTAAATTCCATCACTCTGTGACAGTTCATATCCTAAAGTGATTTTAGCAACCTAAATAATGGGTCTATAGAAGTAGAGTAATAATGTCACCAGACTAGAGTATCAAAGTGTTACATTAACCCTGAAACGAAATCAATAGAACTAATTTGGTCATCAAATGGGTTCCAAAGTTTTTAAAAATACTGCCTATATTTTGGTAATATATCTTTAATAGTTCCCTAATACTCTACATTGCTTATGGCACCAGGTCAGAATATAAGATGAATACTGTGTGGTACTGAACTATGTCACTGTTTAAAAAACTAGCCCAAACATCTTCCCCCTCCCTCCAATTTAAATTGTGCTAAATAAAAAATTCCTAAAGTACCACATACATACATATAAAACAGCTGTGTTGGCACACAGGTTCTTTTCAGAGTGCTTAAGAAAGAATGCAATCCCGAAGACAAAATAGATTTCAATGGTTTCCTAAGTGTTAGAAAAAATCAGAAATGAGGCTTCTGTGCTTAGATATTTGTAAGATGTGGTATGAATGAGAGCAAATTTCACCTGTAATTCTGATGCTTCCTGGGTTGCTTACCCATACCCCAAAAGCTAAGGAGGCCTAAGGTGAGACTTACATATCTTCTGCAGACATCTTCATGACTCCAACACATAGAGCATGCTGTTTTCCTTCTGCCATGATAGCCTGAAAACACACAGCTAAGAAAACTATTTAGCTATCAAAATGCCTTGAAGAGAGGGAAGGGTGTCAAACAATGACCATGTTACCAGTTAAGCCACTTTGAACCCATCTTATGTCCTTTCCTAGACCATTAACTCCTTGAGAGCAGGGACCTAGCAGTGTCTGTGGGTACATTCTAAATATTCAATAAATGCTAAATGAATAAATCTTATAATCATGTTTGTTTCAAGTCAAATGTTAATACTATAACTCCATGCCAACAAAACCAGAATGAGTCATACAAAAAAGGAGATAAAATTTCTTGCACATAAATACTAAAAACTGTGAAATAAATATCAATTGTTCTAGTGTTTTAATCACTGAATGGTGGTTTTATGTAAAGGATATATGAAAATAATAATTATATTCCCATTCTATTTTTAAGAGCACGATACAACAGTTTCAACCTTTCTAGAAGAACCAGAATGGTCTTGGTTATCATTTGAAGCTTCTGGATTGGTAAACACTGCAGTACATATTTTTAAAAGTAAAGGTTCAAGTTACACAGGTCCTCTCTGTACTATTTTTTTGAAACTCTCTATAAATCTATAATTATTTCAAAATAAAAATTATTTTAAAAAGTAAAGGCTAGGAGTACTAAGAAAATTTTCCATTTAAGGGAAACTCCAGAACTATAAACTTACCAACACTTAGAGAAATCACAAACATAAAAATCATAACCTGTCCTGATGGAATATTTTTCTCCATTGGTTTTAAATTCATTCATTCAATGTTCCAAATATTTGAGCACCTATTATGTGAACAGTATCTATGTCAACACAAGCTTTTCCTAAAATATAAACATACAACTTAGCTATAACTGCCACAACAGAGGATAGATATCATCCTTTTGAGCATAGGACATACTCTCAAACCCACTCTCAAAGTGATTTCCCTATTCCACCATTCCTTTTTTCAACCTGAGGCAAATGGCCACTTTGGCTATGACAAAGGAAAAGATGGCCTCCTGTCCAGAATAGCCACAAAAACCTATTTAATCTAGGATATCGCTGAAATGGCTTTGTAGAAATAGAAATAATGTTGATTTTCCCTTCCCCCCAATTAATGTCTTGAATAGATCAGCTAAGTCATGACTTGAATAGACCTTTAAGGCCAGGTGTGGTGGCCCACACCTGTAATCCCAGGTGTTTGTGAGGCCAAGGGGGGAGGATCATCTGAGGCCAGGAGTTCAAGCAGCCTGGGCAACATATCCAGATCCCATCTTTACAAAAATTTTTAAAAATTAGCTGGGTGCAGGGGCACATGCTTATAGCATTTTTTAAAAAAAAATTTAAAAATAAAGTATAGATCTTTAAGGACTATCTGAGACTTTAACATTTCTCTTTGAAAAAATATGCTCTGAGGCCCAACTAACCAACTTAAAAATGAAGTTTTAAAATAAAATTTGAGGACCGCCAATATTTCCCACTACCCACTCCTAACAAAAAATTGTTGCTTGGGAAAAGAGATACTATACCCAGTGCCTAAATTCTTTTTCCTTTTGAGAGCTTTTACTCCAGTATATCTGGGTAAGTCAAAGTGAACATTAAAGCAGCAAGCTGATGTCCAAAAGGCTGATCCAATCATATCACCTATATCCTTTCCAGTAGTAATCAAGAGTTTTATATTATGTTCCAAGTCTAATAACAATAGGCCCTAACTGGACCAAAATGCAGCTGGGACTCTTTTATAACTTGAGTTATAAAACTACCTAGACCAGGTGTGACTAACACTCTGGGAGGCCAAGGCAGGGGGACTGCTTGAGGAGGCCTGGAGTCAAAGAACAGCCTGAGCAACATAGCAAGACCCAATCTCTACAAAAAAATAGAAAAATTAGCTGGGTGCATGCCTGCAGCCCCAGCTACTCAGGAGGCTGAGATAGGAAGATTGCTCAAGCCCAAGAGTTTGAGGTTACAGTGAGCTATGATGATGCCATTGCACTCTAGCCTAGGTGACAGAGTGAAACCCTGTCTCAAAAACAAACTACCTAGGATGGGACATAATTTAGTATCAAGAAATAAAAACAGTTACTTCCCACAACTTCAAATGTAACCAGAAAGACATGAGACAACAGTAGCAGTAACCTCCAAAAAAGTACATCTAATGTTCCCTTGGATACATTTTTCAGTAATAAAAACACAATGAATACATTTTTTCAGCAGTTATAGCCTGGGAAGGATACAACAATGGTATCTACTGCAGCAGGGTAAAGCTTAGCTCCAGGAGAAGTTAAGCCTGGACACATGATATTTGCTCCACTGAGTACAAATTTGATGGCTCCTTTATCAACCTGCTGGTGTGGCAGGATAAAAGGATCTAGAAGAAAAGAAACACATTATGTAAATTAATAAGACTAATGACTCAACAGAAAAAGGCAAAGGACATGAACAAATATTTCTCAAATTATAGTATTCTGACAGATGCAAACTAACACTATCCTTCACTTACCAAATTGGTAAATATTTTTAAGGAAAGTAATTCCCAGTACTAGCAAGAGTGTAGGAACACTGGCATTCCCATATACTATTAGAAGGCTTTTACTACTAATAGTCTTTAGTAGTAGTCTTTGAAAATGTTCAAACTGACTCAGTAATCCTACTTCTAGGACTTTATTCTAAGAAAAAAATGAGGGATGTACAATGTATCTAGGTTGAAAGTTATACATTGTGGTACTAATAATAGAAATAAACTGGAATCAACCTAAATGTTCAACAATAAGGTAAGAGATAAAGGCTTAAGATATGTCTGTCATATCTATATAATAAAACCATGTTTTGGGGAGAATACTTAATGTTCTGGGAGATGTTCATAATATTATGTTAAATGAAAAACGGAGAATAAAAAACTATCACAAATCCTAGCACTATGGGAGGCTGAGGCGGGCGGATCGCTCAGGATCAGGAGTTCGAAACCAGCCTGAGCAAGAGCAAGACCCCGTCTCTACTAAAAATAGAAAGAAATTAATTGGCCAACTAAAAATATATAGAAAAAATTAGCCAGGCATGGTGGAGCATGCCTGTAATCCCACCTACTCGGGAGACTGAGACAGAAGGATTGCTTGAGCTCAGGAGTTTGAGGTTGCTGTGAGCTAGGCTGATGCAACGGCACTCTAGCCTGGGCAACAGAGTGAGACTCTGTCTAAAAAAAAAAAAAAAAAAAACACTATCACAAAGAACAGTGGTTACTAGGGGTTGAGGAGGACGGAGGAAGGGTGAATAAGTGGAATATAATATATGTTTAGGGCAGTAAAACTATTCTGTATGATACTGTAGCAGTAGATACTTGGTATTATGCACTTGGCAAAACCCCTAGAACTATACAATACGAAGAGTGAACCCTAATGTAAACTATGGGCTTTCATTAATAATAATGTATTGGCATTGGTTCATCAATTGTACCAAATGTATCATACCAATGAAAGATGTAAGGGAAACTGAGTTGGGGAGAGGGAATACATAAATGGGGAACTCTGTTCTTTCTGCTCACTTTTACTATAAACCTAATACTGTTCTAAAAAGTGAAGTCTGTTAGTTTCAAAAAAACTACCGTGGGATAAAGAGAAGTTGGCTAAGAGTTACAAAATTACAGTTAGATAGAAGGAGTAAGTTCTAGTAGTCAAGAGTACAGTGGCAAAATTATAGTTAACAATGAGTTATTGTACATTAAAATGGCTAGAAAAGAAGAATTGTAATCTTTCCAACATAAAGATAAATGTTTGAGGTGATGAATATCCCCAGTTACCCTGATTTGATCATTATACACTGTATACAGATATGAAAATACACGTTTACCCCCAAAATATGTACTATTATATATCAATCAAAAAACTGTATCACAGAGAACTCAATTTAAAAAGGAAAAACAATATGCATTTGTGCACATCACAGGAAATAACCGGATGGAAGTCCACCAGTACACTAACAATGGTTAACACTAGGTCATGGGAATACAGGTGTTTATTAATTAGTTATATATTTCTAAATTTTCCAAATTTATATAATGTACATGTATTCCTTTTGTAAAAAAATTTATGTGTATGTGTATCTACTAATAATCCATAGCCTAATAATTAAAGGATCCCGAGAGGACTTCAAACAAATACTGGGAGAAAACCTTTTTAAGCCTCTCAGAGCTCTCTAGGAATAATAATGACAATAACAGGTAAAATTTATTCACTTTAATGCCTTACCACTAGTCCTCCCACTAGTCAATGAACAGGTAAGTCTTTTTTCCTACCAAGACCACAAATTAATTTAAACATCTTACTGATAAAAAAGGATTTTGACTGAATGAATGCATTTACTATTCACAAGCCATAATTTGTTTACTAGATCTCATCCTCATTAACATCTGCCCCTTAATAATGATGATGATCATAATCACAATCATGATAATGATAAGCAGTAGTAATAAACATTTATTGAACAATTACTGCATCATTATAATGGTTACTGTATATTGAGCACTTACTGTGTTCTTGGCATTGTACTAGGTACATAACATGCACCATCTCATTTAATCTTCACAACCTCTAGAGATACATAAAATTATCATGTACATTTTTAAAGATAAGGAAACAAAGCTTAAAAAGGTTAAGTGACTTGCCAAAAGTGGCATGTACTGATAAATGAACCCTGACCTGCCTAACTCCAAGTTCACATTTTATTTTTATTTTTTTATATAAAAAATGTTTTTCTTATTTTTTCTAATAATCCAAAGCCAGCAGATAAGTTCACATTTTAAACTATCATATTATCCTGCTTCTTTTTTTTTTTTGAGACAGAGTCTCACTATGTTGCCTGTGCTAGAGTGCCGTGACGTCAGCCTAATTCACAGCAACCTCACACTCCTGGGCTCAAGCGATCCTTCTGCCTCAGCCTCCCGAGTAGCTGGGACTACAGGCATGTGCCACCACACCTAGCTAATTTTTTCTACATATACTTTTAGTTGTCCAACTAATTTCTTTCTATTTATAGTAGAGACAGGGTCTTGCTTTTGCTCAGGCTGGTCTCTAACTCCTGAGCTCGAACGATCCAGCCGCCTCAGCCTGCCAGAGTGCTAGGATTACAGGCGTGGAGCCACCGAGCCTGGCCTTCACAAGAATAACTTAAAGATATTCTAAAAGATTGATTCCACAGCAAAAAATTAAATAGGAACATCCCTTTCCTCTTATTTATTATGAAAATATTCAATGTACAGAAAAACTAGAACAGTTCAATGAAGACCTGGACACTATCCACTTAGATTCAACAATTGTTCATTAACAGCTTCCTATATTTACTTTATCTATTTCTATTTATATGTATACATTTTTCCTCTATCATTTGAAATTAAGTCAAGATATAAGTTTCACCATAAATAAGCAAACATCTAAAAATAGTCATTCTCCTACATAAGCACAATACTATTATCACCCCTAAAAATTTAAGAATTCTATAATATAATTTTATAGCCAAACCATATTCAAATTTCCCCCAATAGTCATAAGAAAGCCTATTATATCTTTTTCGGGGGGGGGGGTGGCGGGAGTGAAAGGAGGGCTTTAATTTTTTTTTCTTTTTCAAACCAGGAACACATCTAGGTTTAATACATATGATTGTTTTGTCTGTGTTTTCTCTTAGTCAAATGGGAATTAATGTCATCAAAATGTCTTAATGTCACCAAAATATTTTCATTTAAAATTTTCCCCATTGCTTCAGGGTTCAATTTCTTTCATTAAAGTTTTTTTTAACCTGATGAAATAGTTAATCAAATAATTGCAATTATTCCTTGGTAAATATTTATTTATTTGTTTGTTTATTGATTTATTGATTGATTGATTGATTGATTGACAGAGTCTCACTCTGTTGCCTAGGCTAGAGTGCCATGGCGTCAGCCTAGCTCACAGCAACCTCAAACTGCTGGACTCAAGCAATCCTTCTGCCTCAGCCTCCCAAGTAGCTGGGACTTACAGGCATGCGCCACCATGCCCGGCTAATTTTTTCTATATATTTTTAGTTGGCCAATTAATTTCTTTCTATTTTTAGTAGAGCCTGGGGTCTCCCTCTTGCTCAGGCTGGTTTCGAACTCCTGACCTTGGGCGATCGGCCCATCTTGGCCTCCCAGAGTGCTAGGATTACAGGTGTGAGCCACCATGCCAGGCCCCCTTGTAAATATTTAAATGGTTCACCTCTTTTAAGACTTGCCTAACAGGTTTACTGCTCCTGATCTCTGCACTACCAAGTAATTCCAAATTGATCTCCTCTTACCAAAAAGCCAAACTCAATTAAGTCATTATCACCAACCAAAAAACCTGCCAGTCACTCCCTTCCCTTCTGCCTCTTGGCTAGAATGCCAGAACTGAAAAGCAGTAATTGTACTTCCCATTTGAAAACTTTTTGTGCCCTGGGATTATATCTTACTTTGGATATTCTTTTGTAATATACTCAACCTAACATGCAAATGTGGGTATAAAATTAACATTTGTTTTCATAACATCTGACCATGGCATTCAACTAACAAATAACTGGCACTCCCCACATTTAGCCAACGTTTTCCCATATATGGAGTTTTCTCTATTAGGCAAATCCAGAAACAAATTTAAAAGATGAAAATGCTCACAGTGTTTATCACAGTTTGCAAATATATATTTGTGTAATTATCTACTTGTTGTCTATTCTGCCAACTAGACTATTAGCTTCATAAGGACAGGGACCATGTCTGTCTTTGCTTCTCATTGTATTTTCAGTACCTTGCTCAGTGACTGGCACATAGTAAGCTCAATAAATATTTGTTAAATTAAGGAAGGAATGGTCTTTCTTGGGCTTTCTAGAATGCATAACGAGAGAATTTGCATTTTTCAGATGAGCATTCATTTTAGTCTTACATTCCTTATTACCTAGTACTAATAAATAACACATTAACTTCTAAAAGTCACTTCAGCTCCATTTGTGTCTTTCCAGATCCCCAAATGTATGTTTCTAACAAGACTTACATTTGTGAAGTAACCTTAGGGTTGGGTAAAAAGGCCCCTCTCTTTGTCTAAAAAATAGTAATTCTCCATTTACTGTAAGGATTTCTATATGTTCATGGCTGTAAGACAAATGTCACAAAGTACCAAGTTAGAAATTTTCTTTTAAAAATGAATATAAGTCAAACATCTTTTAAGAATCACAAATGAAATATGCATACAGAGATAAACATTTAAAAATTTAAGTAAAGATCACAGGCAAAAAACATTATTTACATTGTTTTTCCTATCATACAAGTCTAGTAGGAAAAAAATAAAAATACAACTTGCTACAACCAATTTTATTTTGCACTGTATTATTTTAATTCCATTATTAGATAATTCAATAAAACAAATGTCTAAAGAACTGAGATAAGCTAAATCCAACTGTGAATGAAAAATTTAACTCTAATAAAACAATCACTATACAAAGCTGCATTTTTCATGTACATAGAAAATATTTGAAAATACAAATATTGATAATTTTAGAGTGATTTTGTGTGTACTCCCATCATTAATTTATCAATAATCTGAAAATAATTCCACTTAGTATGTGTGAAATCTAATCATTAAATATTCAGCTATTCTGAGCTTTACATAGAAAAAAACAAAGACTTACCATCGGACTATTTTGACAGGATCTTTCTTAGGCATGATTTGATTAAGCCATGGTTCAATACCTGGAAATTGCTCTATTAATTGGTTCTTAATACCCTTAATAACTGAGGTTTTCAACTGGATGCAGTTGGACACATTTTCTTTTTCATCAAATCTGCCAAGTAGTTTTTGCAAGAAAAAAAAAAGGCATTTCTAAGCAGAAGTATCAGAATACCTAAAGGTATTGTTCTAATTAGTCATCTATTCCCAAGTATTTAGATGCTTAAAATAATTGTGAAATAAGTTTTATTTAAAAAACATCATTTCCCTTTTATTCTGTCCAGCATAAAACCAACGTCTTAATGAAATATTAAAATAAACTGTCATGTATACAGCAATTAGCTGGAGGGAAGGGGAGGAATATGAAACATACTTTGCACTGCAATCTGTAATGAGCTACACAAACGCTTTTCTTGGAAAATCTTACTCATTTCTACCCAGACAGAAACACAGACTCCTACCAATAATAAAACCTGTGTTAAAAAAAAAACAAAAAACCCTCAAGCATTGAGATACAAAAGACCAATCCAGGCATAACACGGAAAATCGGCCCCTGCTAGGCTATGCAATCTGCTGAGATTTTTTTTTTTAAGATGATGATGATGATGATTTCTAAGATCCCTATATATTTTTGTTCAAAATTTCATGCACAAAACCCACCTTCCTTTGCCCATGTCCCCCTTTTGCTTTTTACGACTACCAGATCTGGAAGGCAAACCCACTGGGTAGGTTCCCAAGGAATTTTTGTCTTCCTTACACTGAAAAGCCTGTGGGGCAATCACGTTATTTTCAAGGCAAGGTTAATCTGGCAGCTAGGCAATAGGCATGACAGGCCGCTTGCTTCCTGTCACCCAGACTCCTTCACTCCCATGACCCAGGAAGTCAAGCCTTCCTTTATTCAGTTCATAACTAATAAACATATGGCAGTGAGCGCAGGGTTCCCCTCTCAGCTAAAGAAGACATGCCCCTAAATCAGTGTACGGAAGTGATTGGTAAAGTCCTAGGAAAGGAAAAGAATTGGGGGAGGGGACAAAAGAGAAAGAAGGATAAGGAGACAAAAAAAAAAAAAAAAGAAAACGGGAGTGGAGGGACCGAGACCCGATTGAGAATTAGGGATGGAAAGCTTAAAGAAGTGTTGCAAGTTTCGAGTGACAGCATAGTACTATAGAAAACCTTAAGGAGTCAGGATGGCAGGGGCGGGGGAGAGAGAAAGAGGATCTTTGCTCTCGCCCTCTTCCCCACCCCCACCCCCACCGCCTTTGTGAGCAGCCGATAGAGGCTACAGTATGTCCTTACTTCTTGAACATGATCCAAGGTGAAGGGGGCGACGATAGGGAAGGGCCCGGAATGGGAAAGAAATTGAATTAGCAAGGGTCCGGCAGATCCCCTTACACGAGGAAGGCCGGCACTGACAGTCTGAGCTGTTGTCGTTATCCGGAAGGCGAGAAAGCCAGCCGCGCTTTACGGCTCTCAGTGAAAAGTAACTACTTCCGCTCCTCTGAACTCCACGTCGGTGCTTTTGCCAACTCCTTTTTGGCAACTGATTCCTCTCCCGTTGGAGGTAGCCGAAAGGGAGGGACTTTAGAAGGAAGAAGTGATAGAGCAGTTCTTTCTAGTTGCAGTAAGAGAAGAATGGGGGGGCGGGGAATCAATCAAAGCAGCACTTATGGCAGTTGCGTCAGTTACGGATTCCTCAAAGGGTCAAGATTGTTCCGCGCTTCGTTGCTACCTACTGTCAACCTAAACAATTTTTTAGTGGGAATGGTTTTTGTTCCCGGTATGAGGCAACCGAATGGACTGGTGCTTACCAGCCAGCGTGAACCCAGGCAAGCCTCATAGCTTCATGTTAATGTGCCAGTAGGATTGCCAGGTTTAGCAAATAAAAATACAGGATGTCTAAATTTGAATTTCAGATTAACAATGAATACTATTTTTAATGTAAGTATACCTCGTCAATATTTTGGACTTACACTAAAATATAGTCTTTGTTTATCTAAATTTATTTGAGCATCCTGTTATTTTATCTGATAATCCTATTCACTGGCCACAGTAAGGTGCTCGTAGAATTATTAAATAAAACTCACTAGATTGCAGCCTCCCCCTTCACCCCCATACCTACAAGTTGAACCATAAATCAAGAGAGGTAATTTCCTTGGAGGTTAGAATGGCCTCTAGGTGAGCAATAGTAGACTGTAATCTGATTAAAGAGATAATGGCTAAAGATACACGTTTTACTTATGTAATTTTTAAAAAAAGAGCTGATAGAAAAATTTATGCCAGTCAAAGGTTTTGATCAGCAAAGAAAGCATAGAAAAATGAGAAAACCTGAACAGGCACTACTCAGGAAGTGGGGTAGGTGTGCACTGACCTCTAAAATAAATACACCAATCTCTCCAGGGAGCAAATACTCTAGTCCATATTGGGGAGATGGACCATTAAAGCAATCACGATACTATGCATTTGAATTGTCTAACTCACTCACCTTGTCTTGATTCTATGGTACAAACAATTCTCTGATTATAATTTGACTTCCTGTGAAGATCTGCCCACAGGAAAGAATTTGCTATTTTTAAATCAAATCTGCATGAGCAATGATGTTTGTCTTTGTAAATTTATAAATTAGCATTCTGATTTATACATCAATCTCTTGTCAATGTCCTTAGCGTGAATCCACATTCCCAGCATCGATCAACTCTGCAACATTTAGAACATTGAGTTTATGAATATGCAAAACTGAAGACAAGATCCCAAGCTGTGGTTAGTGCTACACTGTCAGGATTCTTGCCAAAGAACCTTCCTCTCCTGGCAACTCTCACATCACCCTGGAAGCCTGCCATTTAACAACAAATACATTATAAACAGCTATTATTAAGCAGACTAAGTGCAAGTAGATCATTTACATGAGATATTTGTGTGGTTTTTTTGTTGTAGTTGTCGTTTTTGAGACAGAGTCTGGTTTTCTTGCCCCGGCTAAAGTGCCATGGTGTCAGCCTAGCTCACAGCAACCTCAAACTCCTGGGCTCAGGTGATCCTTCTGCCTCAGCCTCCAGAGTAGCTGAGACTACAGGCATGCGCCACCATGCCCGGCTAATTTTTTCTATATATTTTTAATTTTCCAGCTAATTTCTTTCTATTTTTAGTAGAGACGGGGTCTCGCTCTTGCTCAGGCCGGTCTTGAACTCCTGACCTCGAGCGATCCGCCCGCCTCGGCCTCCCAGAGTGCTAGGATACATGAGATATTATATATGATAATATCATATGTAATAACTTGATGGACCCAGAAATTAACACCTAGATAGACTTCCTAATTTCTTGAACTTTTTCTTTAAAAAACCTACTAATTTTAGACTTATTCAAAAGTATTATCCTGAAAATTTGTAGTCCTAGGAATAATAGCTACTTTTAATTCTATAAAAATGATGCATATGCTATCTAAATTATGACAAAACCCACATGCATAGGAATTGATATATAGCTACATGAACATGTATGTTTTAATCTAGTTTCATATACTCTGATAATCACAGAAACTGAATCTGAATTACGACCAAGTTTGGTCATTGGTATTAATGAGCTATTCAGATTTACCTGTATGTGTCCATAAGTACTTTGTTTTTGTTTTTGTTTTGAGACAGAGTCTTACTCTGTTGCCCCGGCTACAGTGCTGTGGCGTCAGCCTAGCTCACAGCAACCTCAAACTCCTGGGCTCAAGCTATCCTGCCTCAGCCTCCTGAGTAGCTGGGACTACAGGCATGCGCCACCATGCCCAGCTAATTTTTTCTATATATATTTTTAGTTGGCCAATTAATTTGTTTCCATTTTTAGTAGAGACAGGGTCTCGCTCTTGCTCAGGCTGGTTTCGAACTCCTGACCTCGAGCAATCCTCCCGCCTCCCCCTCCCAGAGTGCTAGGATTACAAGAATGAGCCACCGTGCCCGACCAGTACTTTGATTATGACCCACCCACACAGATACATAAGCAGGGCCCACTTTTCACTGTAATGAATTTCTGGATAATGTGTTATAAATGGTATCATCATAAAGTGGATTCTGTCTTTCCAAGGTTATAATTGGGGGCTTGCTTCTGACAAAGGACTCACTTTCAAATATCATTGCTTCAATCAACCATACATCATAAAAGAAGAAACAACTCAAACCTCTTCAAAAATTAAGACAATGAACTCCATTTATTCATGTAATAAATAGTTATAAAGACCTTTAGGCTAGGTGCGCAGTGCCTCACGCCTATAATCTTAGCACTCTGGGAGGCCGAGGCAGGAGGATTAATTGAGGCCAGGAGTTTAAGACCAGCCTGAGTAAGAGCAAGACCTTGTCTCTACAAAAAAAAAAAAAAAATAGAAAAATTAGCTGGGTGTGGTGGCGCACACCTGTTGTCCCAGCTACTCAGGAGGCTGAGGCAGGAGAACTGCTTAAGACCAGAGTTTGAAGTTGCAGTGAGCTATGGTGATGCCACTACACTCTAGGTCAGGTGACAAAGTGAGACTCAATTTCAAAAAAAAAGACCTTCATGTTTTAGACATCTATGCTCTCTGTCCTATAATTTGTGCATAAATGTTCTGTGCAATTTATAAGGGTCCATGTATCACAAGACACAGAAAAACCAAGTCTATCATACATTTTACTAAAATAAGTAGCCTAGGTCTAATAAGCATTAAATGTTTAACAATTGTGTTTGCCTTCTTAGAATTTTGAAAGGATCTTATAGGGTCTTCTTGTCATGAGGCTCTAAAATGCTGCCCAAGGAAGTTTGTAGTAAGGCCTCCTTTTCTTTTTAATGAACTTCCTTGAACACCAAGCATGGCACCCAAACCCTTCAGCGTGTCTGGTAAAGAAAGGTTTCTTTAGGAGCTAGGCCACACAGCTTTGAACACTGGAGGTGCTGCTTTCACTGCAAGAAAGAATTGGGTCACTGCCAGACCCCTGCTGGGCCTCACATCTCTCAGAATCTACAGCCTGTGAAGTCTTTCAGTAGGGTCATATTTCTCACAAACTGCCTCTCAGCCTTACACCTTAGAGGCAGCTGCAGTCTGGCTTTATATACCCCACTAGAGCAAGACACACCTAAGAATCACACTACTACCCCACCACCAATCACTCTGCAGAGCACAGGTGAGAAAATGCATCGGTCCTGCTATTGTCTGGATCCTTCCACACCAAGCAATATAAGGAACACCAACAAAACAGCAGCTTCTTCTAGCAAAATCCCTTGAGAAAAGAAACAAACATAGAAAAAATATATAATAAATAAAACTAAAAACAAAAAAAAAGAAAAAAGGAAAAAGAATATTACAACAACAACAAAAAACCCAGCAGATCCTGCCTCCAGTCCCAAATACAGCTAAATTTGGAGAGACCCAAGAGCCCCCTATTTATCAGAAGACTATCAGGACTAACCATCTAGCCAAACTTGTGATGAGCCAAACCTACCATGCCTCACTCACATCCTGTTTTCCTCTGTCATCGTCCAACATGTAAGCACCCAGTTCAACTTATTTGCTATTATGTAACTGTGGGCAAGTCACTTAAACTCTGTGCCTGTCTTCTCATCTGTAAAATGAAGGCGCTACTTCATAAGGTTGTTATGAGGATTAAATGATATAATCCATGCAAAGCACTGTTAAATTATTACTACTATTATTGTTCATCTCCTGTAACTGTATTCCCATATTGCTCTGTGCTGCTTCTCCCTGAACTTGACCTCCATTTTTTTTTTTGAGACAGAGTCTCACTTTGTTGCCCCAGCTAGAGTGTCGTGGCGTCAGCCTAGCTCAGAGCAACCTCAAACTCCTGGGCTCAAGCCATCCTTCTGCCTCAGCCTCCCAAGTAGCTGGGACTACAGGCATGCGCCATCATGCCCAGCTAATTTTTTCTACATATATTTAGTTGTCCGACTAATTTCTTTCTATTTTTTAGTAGAGACGGGGTTCTCGCTCTTGCTCAGGCTGGTCTCGAACTTCTGACCTCGAGCGATCCTCCCGCCTCAGCCTCCCAGAGTGCTAGGATTACAGGCATGAGCCACCACGCCCTGCCTTGACCTCCACTTCTATCTTCACTCCCAGGTGCTTCTGCTGTGCCTCCTGGAACACCATTCCAATGACTAACAAACTCTTTTACCACCCCCAAACTCCTCCCTGAATTTTCACTGACATTCCTAGCTTTCCCATGAGATGGAGCTTCCCTTATAGCCCTTTTCAGTGAAAGTGATTTATACCAACACACAGCATATACTGCAGAGGAGGTGAGGTGTGTATCCTCTTCCTACACTGCAATTTCCAGACCATTTCTCCTTTACCCTCAGGTAAAAACCCATGATCCTTCTTCCTCTGAGTTTCATGACATTTGGTTACACCGTTTTTGTTGTTATTGTTGTTGTCGTTTTGTTTTTGAGACAGAGTCTCACTCTGTTGCCCGGGCTAGAGTGCCGTGGCATCAGCCTAGCTCACAGCAACCTCAAATTCCTGGGCTCAAGCGATCCGTCTGCCTCAGCCTCCCAAGTAGTTGGGACTAAAGGCATGCGCCACCATGCCTGGCTAATTTTTTCTATATATTTTTTAGTTGGCCAATTAAATTCTTTCTATTTTTTAGAT
>CAUYPO010005578.1:0-17645 GCA_963574435.1 Cheirogaleus major
AAAAAAAATTAAAATAAATAAATAAATAAATAAATAAAGAGTGTAGGTTCTGGAATCAGATTGCCCAGGTTTATCAAATCTTGGCTTTGCCATTTATACTACGATGTTTAGTAAATGCAAAGAAATCTCATAATATTGGTATGAGTAATAAAGATAGTAACTCATGTAAAACATTTTCATCAGTGCTTAGCATATGTTATGTGCTATATAAATGTTAGCTATTATTTTTAGTTTTATTGTTCTTATTTTAAGTGTTTCCTTCTAGCCTATGTTCAATTTCATGAACTTCTCATATAATACATTATAATTTATTCTTCCTTTTATTTTAATACCTTGTCATAAATATTTTATGTGTTTCTACGGAGGCTTAAATGATCATTTTTAATAGTCAGCATAATTTAATTCACTAAATATTTGACTCAAAAAAGATTATGGTATATGACAGTGATACCAAAATGATGATAAATCAGAACAATTGGCAAAGGTAACAAATAAATAGAACACTAAAAAAGAAATATAAATGTCCAAAGGTGAAGCTTACCCTAACAAGAAGTCAGGATATGCAAATTAAAGCAATAGTTGTGCATTCAAGGTATTGGCTGTAAAAAAAAAAAGCAATAGTTATTATTTTCACCTAGGAGATTGGCAGTCTTAAAAAGTTTGATAATCACTTTAGGTTAGACTGTGGGACAATGGGTACTCCCCTCTTCTGCTGGTGAAGTGTAAGACAGAAGTAAGGATGTTTGTTCCCTGTAACAACATTTGTAATCATGAAAATTAAAAACCACATAAATATTCATCAATACTTAAAATGGTTAAATGTACTGTGATGTATTAAATTTTTTAGTCCTGTAACACAATTTTAATAAAGTGTTACTTATATTTGGACAACTTCTATGCTATCATCGGCACAGAGATATCAAGAAGTGGCTAGTCTTGTAAGTCAAGAGTTATGGTCTTTGATCCACTGCTCAATCCACTTCAAGATCTGATCTATATTATTTTCTAGCTTTTCTGGTTTATTGCTGAGCTGCTGATGCATGATTTATACCTTGCAGGATGTTGTGGCTTCTTCCTAAAGAACTTGAAAAATCTCACACTGAATATTCTTTTAGTTTCTTCTCATTACTATATAACCCCTTGTTTCAAGTCTTTTTGGACAATACACTGGTGTCTGTTCTCAGCACAAAAACTACATAGAACCAGAGTTCAGGGAAGAAATCACAACCATGGTAATCGACAATAACTCCACCTTCTCTCATTTGGTTATCCAACTCATCAACTATTCAATCTTCATCTAACTTGGGACAATCATACTCTTCATCATAGCAAACATACAACTGCCCTTCTATAGCTAAACGACCCACATTAATGTATTTCAGTACGGATCTTAATGCACGTTCTACACCTGGTATGGTTTTTCCAACCCCTGGTGTACTGCTGAGTGGGATGTTCACCACCAGCACTGTCCTGTGACTCCAGGGCTTCGGCTCTTGACCCCTAACCACCACCAGGAGGAGCCTGAAGGGGCGGGCAGCGGCCAGTGTCAGTGGCCCCTGGTCTTCCAGGCTCTGCTGTGTGTTCCTGACCCACCTCTGCAGCCCAGCCCACCCACGCTTGGTTGCCTGGCTTTCTATGGGACGCTTCTGTCATTGCAAGATTGGAGACAGGGGCACCCATTCTTAAATTAAAAACAATGAGTTATATTTATAGGTACTGACATGGAAACCTTCCAAGGCATGTTGTTAAGTAAGAAAAAAAGAGTTGCAGAAAAACAAGTGTAGCAAGATAGGATTTTTGTAATACACACTAAACAAAACAGATCTGTAGATATGTATACGTAAATGTAAATATGTTGAAAAACGTCTCCAAGTGCACATCAAACTATTGACAGTGGCTGTCTTTAGATAGAAAATTAGGATGGGTCCAGGGGGATTTTAGCTTCTTTTATTGAAAAAAAATTTTTTTTTTACATTGACAGTGTTTTAAAGCATTCCTGTATAATTAAGGTTGAATTTTTAAAAATTAAAACATAAACAAGACAAAGATTCTGAATCCCAAAGTTAATATTCTATTCAGAGTATATGTAACAATTTATTTAGCCATTGACCTATATTTGGCAGTTCAGGTTGTTTCCATTTTTTCATATTATAGATCTTTATACACTGCAGCTTCTTTTTCTTCTGTTGATTTATTTCCCTAGGATAAATTCCAAGAGTAGGATTACTGGATAAAATGGTACAAACATCTTTCTGGCTCATGATATATTTTTTTCCACATTGCTTTCCAAAAATGTTTTTCTTCTCCTTCCCCATTATTACTACAAAAAAAAAAAAATTGAGTGAGCTCTTCTGCTACCTGGCACCAACCTACTTTTCTATTGCCATCTCCTGGTTCTCAGGAATATGCACTTTTCGCTTCAGTTTTCAACTTGTTTCAGAACTGGGATCTCCTAGAACACCTTCAGTTCATAATCTTTCTGCTATGCCTAGTGTATGTATATTCCCAGAAGATATATACGATTATCATTTCCTTTTTACAGATGAGAGCACTGAGGGTTGCAGAGGTCAAGTGACTTGCCTAGGGTGCCATGTAAGAAGTGGTACAGCCTATACTTTTAATCATGTCTCCATACCCTCTCTGCTTCTGGATGTGGTTATTCATTAGTTTGGTGGGAACAGAATTGGTTTGAACCCAAATACCTCTTGCTTACCTATAGGGTCTACTTCTGTCACGGCTTTCTTACCCCACCTGGTCTCTTAATACTCCACCTGGCCCATATCTGTGTCCTCACTACCTTTCTGCCTGTGTGCCTTCTCTTGGCATAGTTCTCAGGTTGCCAACTTGCTTCATATACTCAGATTCCATGTCTATTTGTTTCATCTACTTTAACCAAGGTGTTGGACTTATGCTTCTCAATCCTGGTTATACAGTAGAATCACTTGGGAACTTAAGACAAATGCATCAAACAAACTGAAGCCTGGACTTCATCCCCAGAAATCTGGATTTGGTTGATCTGGGGTACAGTCTAAGCTTGGTTCTGGGATTTTATTCCAAAGTTCCCTGGGAAGTTTGGGGTGAGAACCTCTACTCTAGATGCTATTTTTGGCTTCCTCCCAGATTTAACGAGCAACATGCCTTTGTCTGCTTAGTTTTGTTTGTTTTTAGTAATAGCTGCCCTGTCTCCCTTGGCTACTACCACCACTTGCAATCATTTACCTATCTGCTCTGCTGTCATTCCGCCTGTTCTGCTCTGTCCCTCTGTGCCCTCCCTTAGCAAAACCACATTGCTGATCTTACCTTCAAATCCTTGCCCTTGCTATTGCTGCTTGTAACTATTCCTCTTTTCTCTATTCTAATCTTGTCAAATTTAAGTTTTGCCTCTCCATGCAACTCTCTCTCATCACGGACCACGCAACTGGATGCTTCTTCTGAACTCCTACTTGAATTCCTACCTGCTTCATTCTAGTGGCTTTTCATTTAGAGATGAAAGGTGGTGTGTATGATTTTCATTATGGACAGGAGGAAGTGCTCTTAACAGTGGTTAAGAGCACAGGATTCATAGTCAGTAAGATTCGATGTTTCAAATTCCAGGCTGCCACCTACTTAACCACTGTAAACCTCAGTTTTCTCATTTATAAATTAAAGATAACGGTGATATACAGCTCAATGAGATCTGAATGCATGGAGAACACTTAACATAGTACCTGCTACATGGTAAAAGTTTGATACATGTTAACCCCTAGAAATAGGATATATGGTAATGAGACTGATTGCTTTCAAAGTAGTATAAAGTATGCATCCAAATGAGCAATTTTCCCTTATTAATTGCCCTATAAATATTTTTATATGAAAAATGGAAGATACCCACTTATTATGATGATGCTACATTGCCCAGATCTTTTCCAGAAATCTTCTTTTGGAATTGCCTACAGAGCCAGTTTATGAGTCAGAAAGAAAAAGGGCCCCATTACTCTACTCCCTGCTTGTTTTTACCAAAAAAGGTAATATTCAGTTTCCCTGCCCACTGTATTCATCAGCTTTGGTGCCAAATAACCTTTGGCTTTTTTTTTCCCTTTTAAGTTCAGTCTACTCCAAGAGGACAAAGATGCCACTACTAAGAATATACACAAAAAGTGTTATGAATTTTTAAGGGAGTTTCAGAACAGAAGTTTCCAAAAAAGTTCCCCTAAGGGGACTGCAAATACCTTGAGAATAGGGACCTTATGTACAGGCAGGGGTTCTTAACCTGGAGTTAATTGGAGTGGGGTACAGATTTTCATCTTGTATATTTTTCTGTTTAGAGAGTCTGTGGCTTTCTTATTGTTTTCAAAGGGATTTATAACAGAAGGTGGAATAAGAATACTGTTCTAAAGTATTTTATAGGTACTAAGGCTCCTAGGAGAGTGCTATGTTGTTAATAATAGATTTAAATATTTAAGAGATAAAAATGTGTTATCCTTCAAATACTACAATGATGATATTCATCTGTTGTTACAGAACATATTGTTATTTTAATGATGGAGATGGATTTGAATGAAACAATAAACATTCCTTCAGGCACTCCTTGACTTCACTGGTGAATGTGTTCATGAAACAGCTGGTAGGGTTCTAGTGTGTGGAGCGCATATGACCTTGGAACAAAGGCTAGTTTTTCTTTGTGAATGACGACGACTGGACTGTCAGGATTGATACTGTGACTTTTCGCTTTTGTTAGTGAACAATCTAACACACTGAGTTAACTAAAATAAATGATGGTAGAGTTACTACTTGAAATAACTGAGAAGTTAGTTTTCCATTGTGTTTCTTCTAATTCCCAATTGTATATTTTTATTTTTGTTTATTTTTATTTATTTATTTATTTATTTTTGAGATAAGGTCTTGCTTTGTTGCCTGGGTTAGAGTGCAGTGGCGTCATCATAGCTCAATGCAACTTCCAAGTTCTGGGCTCAAGTGATCCATCCTCCTGCCTCAGCCTCCTGAGTAGCTGGGATTACAGGCATGTACCACCATACCTAGCTAATTTTTCTATTTTTTGTAGAGACAGGGTCTCACTCTTGCTCAGACTGGTCTCAAACTCTAGGCCTCAGGTGATCCTCCTGCCCCTCCCTCCCAAAGTGCTAGAATTGCAGGCATGAGCCACTGCACCCAGCCCCAATGCTATATTTTTAGAAGTATTTACTTAAATAGAGAGAGTCCAAAGGAGAACACAGCTATCATGGTTAAAGAACAGTATCAGAACATGAGAACTTCGAGGAGGAACTTTTTACCCTTGTGTTTTTTGTTCCATGATGTGCTGGTAAGCCAGCTCTCTGGAGGGAGACAAGCCAGCCCTGATATGTAGTGTTTGCTGATTTCTGTACTGTTAATACTTCCACTACGGCCAATTTCAAACTACCAGTGTGAAATCACTGAATGAAATTGGGAAGAGATGTATAGAATTTTTTTCTCAGAAGCCAGCTGGCTCCAGTATGCCACTGCTTGTTACCCTTATAAACCTAGATGCCCATTAGAAGCGCTGCTAGAGGAGGAGAAGGGTTTCTAGGGGCAGATCAGTTTTATAGCAGTGTCCTTTGGAAGAAACTTAGTTTAAGAGCAAAAAGGAATTAGAAAGGAATTCTATTGGTAGATATTGAAGGAAATTGAAATACATAGTTTAAAACACATTTCCCAAACCTTTTGATAAAATCATCCTCCTCTGCCCAACCCACTAAGACTTTCTCTCCCTTTTCTTCTTCCTCCTCTACCTACACCAATGTTTACCTGTATCTATATCTATCTATCTATCTATCTATCTATCTATCTATCTATCTATCTATCTATTGAAGATTGACTTAATCTCCTGGCAGGAAAGAGTCCTTTCTCATTACAAGCTGATTGGAGGAGGGGGGGTGGGTAGGAATGGGCCGCTCTTTGATGGACAGGAAGAAGGAAGTTCTGGGAACAGTAGGACATTAACAATCTTTAAACTATTACATTGTTTGCTCATGTTCAAAGGAAAAAATCGAGAAGGAAAAAGTATACAAGTGAAACTATCTTCTATTAAAGTTTATCATTTGTGAATCAACAAGTGTTTACCGTATCCTTTATAGAAGAAAAAGAAATGTAAATATAAACCAAATCTTTTTATTTTCTTTCCATTTACAGATGGGCATTTATTAATCTGTAGCTATATTTATAAATCAATTTGACTGATCAATTTTAAGTTAGTAAGTTAAAGGCCAAGCCAATTGTTTGTCTATCCCAGCTGATTTTATTTTGGCTATTTGGTCAAACTTGCAATGTGACCATGAGCAATTTGTTTGGCCTTTCTGAACTTGAGTTACATCATCTAACAATGGGATTGAACTGAATAATTGTTAATTTTCCTTCTAGCCTTAAGAGTTTGTGGTACTTATATTGCATTTAATGGGTAGTTTCACAATTTTCTTTTATGCAATAGACTAATAATCTCTACCTTTGAAATGTCATAAACCTGCTAGTTTCAATAAGTGCATTTATATTATCCGACTTGATTGGTTAACCAGGACTCCTCTGCCAATAGGAAGAAGTTATCTCATAAATCATAGTGGAAGGCTAAGAACTATCTCCCCAGCAGGACTTAAGCCTCCACTTTGAAGATAATAAAGTGAGAGGGAGAAGCAAAAAGGCTAGAATTTTTTCAATTGATAAGAAAACATGATGGTGCATATAAACGTGAAAGAAGAACTCAGGAAGAAAGGTGCCTTTTAGAAAATGTTTTGATGCATTGTCTGATGGAAAGATTCAAAAACAAAGCAAATTGGGTGCTTCTTTGATTATATTTTGATTTTAAATGAAGTAATGGGTAAGAAAGGGTCGCGGGATGAGTAGAGACCAGGGGCACATGTGGGTTTTGTGGGACCTGAATCTTGTATGATTTAAGGGAGCACTTTTAATAAAAATAATATGAATAAAAAAATAGGTATAGAGCCTTGGAATAAGTTCATGCAAATGAGGAACCTTGGGATGAAGCTTCATTAGGTTTGTAGAAAATCCTTCTATGGTTGAAATAATTTTTTAAATATTCTCCATCTAGCTGGGAACATAGACACACTACTATAAAAGATTCTGCACTGAGAGACTAAAAGGTCAGGGAGAGGTATGGAAACAGGAGGATGCAAAGAGGCCAACAAAATGCCAAGGAATTACAGGGAGTTTACTAGGTGGTGTTGTGCAACTTTCAGGGAGCAGGTCAGATGCATACATGATTTTCACACACGAGGGGTGTCTTTTAGGATGCCCAGAGGTACCCAGGGCCACATGGACCATTTATGTGGTTTTCTTGCCAGAATCTAAAAGGAGAGATAAGGATCAATAGCGTCACAGCTGAAGTTACTGTATGCTCTCTCTTCTGGTTTCTACTGATTTTGTTTTGTTTGATGTATGTCTTCAGCGTGGGCAACAAAAACGACTAGCACAATTCATCTGCTATCCACCTCGTGCCTTTTTACTTTTTCTTATAATCTGGATTGATTCTTGGCTGTCAAAATAATGCTATGTCTCAACCAGGGAATTAAAAGACATAAAACTGTAGAACATTTTAAACTTTGAAAACATTTTGACTTTTATCGAATTTTCTACAACTATTTTTAGATACTTCAAAGTATGGGGTTAAATTAGACTGACGATGTCCCTTTTAAACTCTGAAGCAATAGAAAAAAGACCGCCTGAGATGGTGCCAACTCTCCAGATTGACCGGGGTTGTGGAGAACACTAATTTTACAGAGTGAGGTTAATTTGGATGGTCTTGTTACCAGTTGTAAGAATCTTTAAAAAAACATTCAGCAGCTGACCACCTGCATTTAAATTGGAAAAGAAGGATCGTTAGAAGCTTTTGTGGTGTTATCACAATCCAGGAACAAATTTTGCATAATAGAAAAGATGGTACCTTTACGGGATGAATTAATGAAACTCACAAAATAGAACCTAAACAACAAATATCTAAGCTTTAAAACATTTTACCAGAAAATAAGCAACAAAATATATTGCAGATCAAATACAGATGGGCTAAGAGTGGTGGTTTCAACAGCAGATTGGCAAGGTAGTTTGGTAGACATGGTAATAGGTTCTCTCTGTCCTGCAGAGAAGCCAGAGAGGGGGAGGAGAGCCAATTTCTCTGAAGATTGGCACTCAACTCCTCATAATAATCAATAAAAACAATGCTGGATGCCTAATGTCTGTTTTTTTGTGAGATTGTCCAATCTTCCTTAGGCCAAGATACTCATGCAGCATGAAGGGAGGATGAGAAAGGCAGGAAACCTCTTGACATGCCTGCCCTAATGCTGGGGAGAAGCAGAGCCTCTCACTACACCTTCCAGTGAATCCCCACCCTCAACCTTTCAACACAGCCCAAACAGAGGTGAGCCCAGGCAGGGCAAGGACATTTTCCAATATAGACATAGGTTGGACACTCAGCAGAAAACTAAGCAGCATTCATAACTTTAGTTCAAAAGAAATTCAGTTACCCTGTATGTAGTGGTGTGTACTTTCACGAGGCTAAAATAGGGAGTTGCTTGCTCTCTTTCTTTCTTTTATATAGTTATTTATTTTTTGGATTCCAGGAAATTTCTCAATTTACATACCCTGAGCCATAATTTTACAGATTAAGAGGCTTATCTAATTCTCTTCCCATCAAGCTTTATATAGACAGTAGTCTGTCCTAAGTAAGAGGAGGCAGTCTGATTGTGTATTAATTCATTTATTCATTCATTCAATCTTTATAGACAGTTTTCTGGGCAGAAGGTAGTATTTTTAAGACATCATAAGACACAATTCCTGTCATCAAGGAAGGGATGACCTAGTTCAAGGTTAAGATATCTCCATGGTAGAGTTAAATTATCAAATGGCAAGTGAGTGATAATGATATAGGAGATCACAAAGGGCTTAGAAAAGCCAGGGAAGGCTTCAAAGGGGAAAGGGGCTTGATTTGTAATTTGAATGGATGGGATGAGTTTTGAGTGTCACATAGAAAGCATGAAAAAGCCATTTAGGTAAGGTAAGGACATAGAGGCGTATATGTATGTGGACTTGGGAAAGCCCATGTAGGAAGGAAAGAGGGGCCTTGAGTGTTGAAGGAGACTGAGTGCAAAAATGGTCACAATCCTCTGCCCCTTCCCATATCCACACCCTTTACAATGTGACTGCAGCTCCTCTCATGAAGAGATGGACTCCATTCCCTTACTCCTTGAATCTGGGCTGACCTAATAATTGCACTGACTTACAGAATGAGGCAAAAGTAATGATGTGCCCATCTTGATCCTACCAGGGGTAGGGAAAATGCGGCCTCAAGGCCACACGTGGTCCTCCAGATCCCCAAATGCGGCCACTTGACTGAATTCAAACTTCACAGAAAAATTTGGATTTAGTCAAAAGGCTGCACTCAAAGATCCAGAAGGCCACATGTGGCCCCAAGGCTGCAGGTTCCCCACCCGGCTGGGACCCTTTTTCACTGTCTTGGAACAAGATAGCTGCAATGTGAAGAAGCCCAGCTAACTTGCTGGGGGATGAGAGACCATGTGGTAAACAGCCCAGTTGTTCCATCCAATGTCACCCTAGACCAGCCAAGAACCATAATTTTCAATCATGTGAGAGAACCCTGCATATAATGGCAGAGCTGCTCATCTGACCCACAACTAATATCAGACACACAAGTCAGCCCTAATGAGCTAAGAAGAAGCATCAAGCTGACATATAGACTTGTAAGAATCAATGCTTATTGTTTTAAGCCATAACTTTTGGAGTGGTTTGTTACCCAGAAATAGCTCACTGATACAAGTGTCAAGCTAAGACACTTGGGATCTCTGTCTTAGAAGTAATGAAAGGATTATTAGTAGTTATTATGACACAACAAAGAAAGCACATTAGGAAGTTTCCCATCAACATTATAGTAGTGGAGATTAGTGATAATTATAGTCTATCTGAAATTAATTTTTATTTTTATCAAAACAATAAATACGTAGTTTAAAAGTTCAAATAGTACCGTGTTTCCCCAAAAATAAGACAGGGTCTTATATTTATTTTTCCTCAAGAAGACATCCTAGGGCTTATTTTCAGGGTATGTATTATTTTCCCCTCAAAGCCTCAGCTTGCAGCATGCACAGGATGACCTTTCTGGTCACCTCTGGTATAGTAGCTGTCATGATGGGGCAGATGAGAAGGGCTGCTTGTCTTCTTTACTGCTCCGTGACGAAATGCATGGGTTGTGCAGATAGGCTGCGTAGCCACGCTCATCACCAGGTCTTATTTTCGGGGTAGGGCTTATATTGCACAAATGCTTAGAAATCCTGCTAGGGCTTATTTTATGGGTAGATATTATTTTTGGGGAAACACAGTGCTATGAGGCTTATAAAGAAAAAATGTAGTCCCAGGCTATACCCTTATTCATGTCCAGTACTGTTACTTAACTTTCCCTTTTGGAATTTATCTTTATATTTGTAAATATTCTGTCTATATTCATCTTTATATTTACCTATTTTAGCTATAATCTGTTGTCTTCATGTTACAGCAGATGAGGATTTTTCTGTCCTCTTCACTTCTCTACCCTACCCTATATCCCTTTATTTGAAGTATTCAATGTAATAATTGATATTATCAATTTAATATCATATTTTTATTAAATATTTGATGTTTATTTTATTGTCTATGTCAATAATGTCTATGTAAATATTGTTTTATTATCTATTGTCAATTATAATGTCTATGTAAATATTGTTCCCTGTTGGGCAGATAGAGTACTATGATAGTTTCTTTTTATACAAATTTTAGTTTTTTTATTACTTCCTCATTCTTTTATTTGCTTAGTTTTCTATGTATCAGTGGTTCAATAAGTACATAATGAATGAGTTTAATCATATGAAATTTCACTATGTTCCTTCATGTATCCTTTTTTCCCTTTTTATTCATAATTGCAGGCAATATAATGGACTCTTTCATTCTGGAAACTTGTGTCCTGTGAATTAAAAATAAAAATTCTACATTGTTACTTTCTCTTTCTGGAATTACTATAGTCTTATGTTGAACCTCTTGGCTTGATTCTCTATTTTTTTTTTTCATTTTACTTTCTGGAAAATATCCTCAAGTTCACGTTCCAATCTTTTAATGAGTTTTTTCTTTTTACCTAAATTTTATTTTTCATAAAAAACTCTTATACTCTGATTTATCCTTGCTTTCTTTCCAAAGCATTATGTTATTGTTCCTAGGGTGTAATGTCTTCATTTCTCTCTCTCTGAAGATATTAATTATAGCTTTTTTCACTCTGATTGTCCCTATTTTTTTCAAGTTTTTTTCTTCATTTTGAATTTTATGTTTATTTTTCATGTTGAAGTTCATCTGATGATTTTTGACTATCCATGTACATTTCAGAATGAGATCTAGAAAGCCAGATAGACATTCCCTGTGTCTGTTTAGGGCTTGTCAACTTGTCCTTATAGTAGGGTAATCAGTAAGTGACCTAATAATTTTTTTTTGGAACGCTAAAAAGTTGGTAATCTTCAGGAATTTCCTCTGGGACTTCCAGTCTTTATAGAGATGAATCTTTGAAACTGCTTCAAAATGGGGAAACAGTTTTCTAGAGTGTTCTGTAAGCAGAGTAAAGTAAAAGTACAGTGAGTACCATTTATTGAATATGCAGACTTTTGCTTAATTCCTTATTTTAAACTGTAAACTTGCCCTTATCACCTCACTATCCAGATCTTCTCCTATTTAATTTATGCAGAAAATAAATCTTCATTTCCTACAGCTTAAAAGAGAATCAGTCATTTGATTGCACATACTCTTATTTTACTTTTTTTTTTTTTAAGAAACGAAGTCTCACTATGTTGCCTAGGCTGGGCTCAAACTACTGGGCTCAAGTGATTCTCCTACCTCAGCCTTAAAATAATCATTATTTTAAATATATATGTAACCAGAATATGACTAACTCTCTTTAAGAAACCTCTGTTTTCAAGCAGTGCCATTAATAGCCCAGACTCATTACTATGTCATGTTCTTGAAACAAAAATTAATTTTCAAAATGGAAATTTGGTGAGTAACAAAGTTTAAACTGAAGGTTTTGATGGTTGATGAGCAATATGATTCACACCATAAACACCCCACAAATTATGCCATTACATATTTGGTTTCTCCAAATTTCCTTCCTTACAGATAGCTCCCTCATCTGTCTTTTTTTTTAACCTTGGCAAGTGGGTATTTTTCACTTTTCTTTTTAACATTTTTAAATATTTTTAAATTTTATTTCAGCACATTACAGGGGTACAAATGTTTAGGTTACGTATATTGCCTTTGCCCCACCTGAATCAGAGCTTCAAGCATGTCCATCCTCCCAATGGTGTGCACCACACCCATTAGGTGTGAATATACCCATCCCCTCCTCCCCCCTTTCATCTGCCTGACACCCAATGTATGTTGTTACTATATGTGCACTTAAGTGTTGATCAGTTAAAACCAATTTGATGGTGAGTAAATGTGGTGCTTGTTTTTCCATTCTTGGGATACTTCACTAAGTAGAATGGGTTCCAGCTCTATCCAGGATAATACAAGAGGTGCTAGATCACCATTGTTTTTCATGGTTGAGTAGAACTCCATGGTATACATATACCACATTTTATTAATCCACTCATTTATTCATGGGCACTTGGGTTGTTTCTACATCTTTGCAATTGTGAATTGTGCTGCTATAAACATTCGAGTGCAAGTGTCTTTGTTCTAGAGTGTCATTTGATCTTTCGGGTAGATGCCCAGTAGTGGGATTGCTGGATCAAATGATAGTTCTACTTGTAGCTCTTTGAGGTATCTCCATATTACTTTCCACAGAAGTTGAACTAGTTTGCAGTCCCACCAGCAGTGTATGAGTATTCCTATCTCTCTGCATCCACGCCAACATTTATTGTTTTGGGACTTTTTGATAAAGGCCATTCTCACTGGAGATAAGTGATATCTCATTGTGGTTTTGATTTGCATTTCTCTGATGATTAGAGACGTTGAGCATTTTTTCATATGTTTGTTGGCCATTAGTCTAACCTTTTTGAAAAGTGTCTGTTCATGTCCTTTTCCCACTTTTTGATAGGGTTGTTTGATTTTTTTCTTGCTGATTTTCCTGAGTATATAAACCAGGATTAGAAACAACAGCATTAGGCAGAATAAGCATGCAAGCAAGTTTTTTACCCTTGCCTCCACCAGAACTTTCTATCATTAGCCTGCTGTCCACTTTCCCTCTCATGCCATATTAACTCCTCTCCCAATTGCCTAATTTCTTTTTTTTTTTCTTTTTTTGAGATAGAGTCTCACTTCTGTTGCCCAGGCTAGAGTGCCGTGGCGTCAGCTTTGTTCACAGCAACCTCAAACTCCTGGGGTCAAGTGATCCTCCTGCCTCAGCCTCCCAAGTAGCTGGGACTACAGGCATGCGCCACCATGCCCTGCTAATTTTTTTATATATATATTTTTAGTTAGCCAATTTCTTTCTTTCTATTTATAGTAGAGACGGGGTCTTGCTCTTGCTCAGGCTGGTCTTGAACTCCTAACCTTGAGCAATCCACCCACCTTGGCCTCCCAGAATGCTAGGATTACAGGCGTGAGCCACCACGGCCGGCCCCAATTGCCTAATTTATACCGGTGCAAATCATGGTGATATTTTAGGGCCCACATATCCCAAATTCCATCTCCTCTTTTGGGATTAACCATATCTTCCCATTTCATTTCTTCTCATCTGTCTTCAACCATAGGAGCCTTTTCCATTCTTAAGTCAAAACAACTTGAAGATCCCAGGCTAATACATAGAGTTATTATCCTTCTCTTGGCTCCAGGTCAATGACACAGAAGGAAATCCCTCCACTACATAGCCTGAAGGCCCTCTGGTTTCAAAATGAAGATTTCTTTATAGGAAATCAACTATTCTGCATCATAGAAGTCACTGTTGCAGGTTCTCACATGTGCCACCAGAGTTTCTTCACTTACTCACTATATTTGACTGCATTTGTCTCCATCTATGGACAACTGGTACGACCTGTTTTGGTTTTAGGGAAAATTATCAGGGCTAAGAGCAAAGTTGTTTATTTTTGTCATCCAAATTTCTGAGGAGATGTTTTAGATAAGCAATTCATGGTTTTCTTTGATGTCAAGTTATCAGCTTCAAAGTATAACATTTAAAAATAATTTTATGTGGTTTCTATTATTTTGTCTGTCTTGCATGCACTGAGGCTTATTTTAAGATGTCTCTTCTGTTTTTGAGCATTTTTGTAAGATGGTCAAGTTAGATGTTTGTCCTTTGTGATAAAACTCAACTTCTTTATATAAATATCCCAGATTTTATTGATTATTGTATCAGGCAGTGGTAACATGAATACATTGCTCTTCATTACATGACATTTGCCAAGAGTCCAAGGTTGATGACCACTCCTAATCTTTCTGAGCACAGGCTTTTGTTTTTACTCTCTCCTTTGTAACTCTCTTAAAAAAAAAAAAAAAAGGAAAGATTCCACTTTGTACATCGAATATATTTGGCTGGATGGGAAGTGGTTAGCACTGTTTCTTCTGCATGGTGTTAGGTAAAACTTTCTGTTCTTTTTGTCAGGTCCAAGTAAATAAACTGTATTAAAGAATAACCTGTTGCAGAAGGGACATAAATATGTCTGAGATGTCCAATAAATGGTGTGTAATTTATTTTATTTTTCCTGGTTTACAATTTAAGAAGTAATATAATATAGTGGGCATAGTCAAGAAGCAGTAGGAGCATGACATTTCTGGAATTTGGGAAGCTGTTTTCCAAATTCTGCTCTTCCACCTATGTGCTCTTAGGCAAGTTTCTTTATTCTTTGGTTAATTCACTTATAAATCCGACAATCATGTCTTGAGCATCTTCTATGTTTCAGACACTGTGGAAATCACTGAGAATAGAAGGGTAATAAAGTTCTTGCTCTTAAAAGTGTGGCAGGCATGAGAATGTGCCTTAGAGATCTCCAACTACAGGAGCAAAATTGCCTGAGGGCCTCAGTCTGTACTCTGAAATCCATTGTAACATTGCACCCGACTATACTTTCCATAGGCTGCTCGCTACCAGTGACTGCAGCATAGATATTAAGACAAGTCCATTCCTGGAAGACACAGCTTGAAAACTCAGTGATAGTCTTGCTGAACATTCCTTAGACTGCATAGCAGTCTAGTTCACTTCAACCCAACCTTTCTTCCCTCCCTCTGTCACTCGGAATCTAACTTGCATCACATGCCCAGAGCTCTCTCAACTTATGCTCCCTCCCCTCCATTTTCTCTCTCATGCATTTCCCCTAACGAATATCCTTACACATTTAATCCCAAGAATGTGCATCTTGGTGTCTGCTTCTTGGAAAATCTAGACTAACATATGAAGTATATATTCTAGCAAAGGATACAAAACATAAACAAGTAAATAATAAGGTAATTTCAGACAGTGATAATTACTTAAGGTAATAAAATGGCATAGTGGAATTATCAGGGGTGGTGAGTGGGGATGAGGACATTGTTCTTTAGCTTGAATGGGCAGGGAAGACTTCTGTGAAGAGTTGACATCCAGTTGAATGCTGGATGATGAGATATAAAGATGCTGGGCTAGAGCAGTCGGTGCAGTGTGAAGGGCTGGAGGCCAGCAGAAGCTGTGAGGGGGCCTCCAACACCACCACAGACCTCTGGTCTGATCAGGGAGCTGCTTGGAGTCTATACAGTGGCACTACACCAGAGAGCAGGCATAACATGGATCTGGTGGCTATCGTTCTTGGGTCACTGCAACTGACACTATTCTGTGCTCTCAAGTACAGGGCTCCATGTCTCCACAGGGCTTGGCTTTGCAATAGCCACCTTTGCATTGCACCTGCTATGCCGAGGAGGGAGCGGGCAAAGCAGACACTCCCCAGCACCATGCCCTGTGACTGGGAGCCAAGCACCCCTCCCCCACAACACAGGCTTTGAGCAGAAGAAGGGGCCCCACAGACTGGATAGACACCACCTAAGAAGCCTTGTAGCAACTGCCTCCATGGGACCTTGGCAGAAGGAGAAGCCTGGCCGTCTGGTGGCCCTGGCCCACAACCCCGTCCCGCATGACCACCATGCTGCCACCTTCCCTGCACAGCTCCACTTCTGCGGTTCCCCCGCTGCTGTCTGACTCTTTGGCCTTGCCCCTGTGTCTCCTACCCTGCCTCCAGGCTGCAGCTCAGGCTCTGAGCTTTCTGCTGTGCCTGAGGCTCCAGTTCTGCCCCTGCTCTGCCCCTAAGGCTCCAGCACTCCTGTCAATCTCCCTGGCTCTGCCACCAAGGCTTCATCGCAGCTGCCAGGACTGGGGCTCTGCCCTGGAGGCTTCAGCACTGCCCTCAGCCCTGAGACTCTGCCCCCCTTCTCCAAGACTCCAAGGCTGCTGCAAGGCCCAGGATTCCACCCACTGAGGCTCCAGCGCTGCTCTGGGGCTCCAAGGCTCCACCCCTGTGGATCTAGTGCTTTTGCCAGCCCATGACTCCATCCCTGAGATTCCAGCACTGTGCCTGGTCCGCGATGCTCCACCCCTAAGGTTCTACCACTGCTGCTGCCAATGATCCACCAGGGACCTTCCAGCCTCCAGCTGCCATTATACCTGGACCACCTATGAGCAAACGCCCACAGCCTGGACACCAAAACCCACTGCCTAGATAACCTCACCCAGCTCTCACTGTCACCTCCATGGGGAGACCCCAGGCAGAGCAAACTCCTGGAACTCCAGAGTCCATGAGAGGGTCTCACCCAAACCCCAACTCGAGCTTCCAACAATAATCTGGGGAACAACACGCTACTCTACACAAAGGTATTCCAGACCCAGCTTCAACTGTGACAATCGCATGTAAACAGGACACAACAGAACAGCTTTATTACAGGCTCTTAGTGAGCCTGCTCCTCCCCTGTTGGGTCAATCTTCCAGAGTGGGAGACAAAAACACCATTTATGGACCTCCCCTCCTCATTAACTAGGAGAGTTCTCAGCAAAGGAGAACAGGTACCCTGTAAACCTATTAGTCCTGAGCTGAGAGGAGAGGATTCAGATGAGAAGAAACCAGCAAAAGAACTCTGGCAACATGAGAAAACGAAACAGTTCATCACCCACAAGGAATCACAAAGGATCTACAGTAGTAGACGCCAACCAAAAGGAAATTGTCAAAATATCAGAAATGGAATTCAGAATATGGATGGAGACTAAGATGAAGGGAATTAAAGAGAAAGTTGAAAACCAATAAAAAGAAGCCAAAAAAAATATTTCAGGACATCAATTAAAAAAATGAAAAAGTTGCTAAAGAGCTAGACAACACAAGAAAGGATATAATAGAACTTAAAGAAATGAAAGAGTCATTAGGGAATTTCAAAATACAGCAGAAAGCTTCAGCAACAGGCTAAACCAAGCAGAAGAAAGACACTCAGAGCTTGAAGACAAAGCTCTTGAGTGAACCAAGTCATTCAAAGACACAGAAAAGAGAATAAAGAAGACTGAACAATCTCTCAGAGAAATATGGGACTATGTGAAGTGAACTAATATATGTATTATAGGTATCCCTGAGGGAGAAGAAAAAAAAGCAAAAAGCATGGAAAATCTTTTTTTCTTTTTACACTGGGAGAACTTTGTGCTAGGAAAATCTATTCAAG
>CAUYPO010005580.1:0-38675 GCA_963574435.1 Cheirogaleus major
GAAAATAAGACAGGGTCTTATATTTATTTTTCCTCAAGAACACACCCTAGGGCTTACTTTCAGGGGATTTGTTATTTTCCCCTCAAAGCCTCAGCTTGCAGCACGCACGATGCAGGATGGCCGGGACCTGACAGGAGGAGCCGACCCTGTTGGTGGGGCTGCCCGCACCTTTCCAGTCACCTCTGGGATAGTAGCTGTCAGGATGGGGTAGATGAGAAGGGCTGCTCATCTTCTTTACCATTCTGCAACAAAATGCATGGGTTGTGCAGATATGCTGTGTAGCCACGCCCATCACTAGGTCTTATTTTCAGGGTAGGGCTTATATCGTGCAAATGCTTAGAAATCCTGCTAGGGCTTATTTTACGGGTAGGTCTTATTTTCTGGGAAACACGGTAGTATTTTATTTTAACCAACAAAATGAAAATTCACAATAATATTTATGTTTCAGAAATACATAGTTTGGTTTTTAAATGAGTAAGCATTATAGATATAATGCATTATCTTTCATTTATACTGTAGGAAAAGATAACTAAAAAGTAACCACTATACCATAATATATATAAAAGCTGCCCCACATGGCATATAATCTCGAAAGTTTTAGAGTGACATCTACCACATTCCTTATGCATAACATTACGTTAATAACTACCCTTTCAACTTCAGAATTCCAGAGCTAATCAGTCACTTGTGGTCCAGGGTGAAATTGTTCATTTTCTTGTCCACTTATCAAGAACTACATGCTTAGTTGAATACTGGTTTTGCATACACAGGACTCACCTAATCTCTATAAAATATGCAAACATAAATAGTAAGAGTGGGCAAAGGAAAGAAAATCTAAACTCCTAAACAAAAGCTCACAAGAGAGATGAGCAACAGACCCTGAAGAAGTGAGCTATTTATTGAATACAAAAAGATATACTGGTGTCAAATTTAGGATCTGAGAGCATATACATTCTTGAAAGATAATTGTTTGAAATGTTTTATCCTGTATTAAACGCATATTATAAATATCTTATAGTATAAAGTTACAAGTTCAAAAGTATTATGATTATAGTCACTTTCACACTCTTCACTTATTCTGTGCAAATTAAAAGAGTGATTCTGTCAATGTCTTTAAAGAATTAAATAGAATAAACCTCAAAAGTTAAAAGAAATGATTAAGCCAAGGATCAAGCTATTTATTTTTCACTATTCTGAAACACTGGTGCTGTTTTTAAAAGATAAACTGCTATTAAGCACTTGTTCAGCCCTCATCTTAAGGGTAACTAAAGTTCATAACTCTCTACTTAATCAACTAAAGACTCATTTAGGACCCTAAAAACACTTCGATGTTTCTAGTCTTTCTTCCCACAGCAAGGAAGATCACCTTGTTAAATATAAACATAGCTGCCCCTAAGCCATATTATTGCCTAATCTATATGGTCATTTATTTCTGTGATAAAAACAGTGTGCAGTGCATCAGTGATCTCTAGTGATTCGCTGAAGAAGGCTGCCTTGTGATGGTTTTTTTTTAACTTTGTACAATTTTTATTTAGTAGTATTGAACTCAAGTTTAACAATAATTAGGTTTGTAAGCCTGTCACTGCTTTTCTCTTTTCTTCATCAACCATGCAGATATTTTAAGACCAACTATCAGAAATCTGACAAATGCCCATAGGAAGAAAAGAGCAAATGAGTCATCTCTCTCTACACATATCCCTACAAAAGACCCATGATCAGGATATATGTAAAGTTAAAAAAAAACTCACCTGACAGTGAAGAGAACCAATATGCCTAAAGAGAAAATCATTGAATGAGAACAGAGGGAGATAAGCACTAAGAGTTTGTTATAATGCATACACACACACAAAAAGGTTCATTCTCAAAAATAGTGCAATAGTGTTATAAAAGTTTATACAAGGGGGAAACAATAATAGCTCTGTCACCATGAATCAGTCTTCATACTGTGAGAATATCATGATAAGCCAAAATGCAATTTGACTATTTGGGAATCCAGCAATGAAGATTTTTAATTCAACCTCTGAATTACCTCAAAATATGATCTCGATTAAGCCACTTAATCTCTTTGGGTTACAATTTTCCTATATGTAAAATGAGGGGGTACAAATAGATAATGTTTAAAATCATTTTCAACTCTATGACTCCTATCTTCAAAGACATCAGGAATGATGCTTTCTTTTTTAACAAGAACATTTTTTAAGGGAAAACATTTCCCTTTACAAACTTTCTTGAAATAATTTATTCACTGCTCCATGATTTCAAAATTCTATCACACTACATATCTGATAGATTCATACTTAAAGATTTACTCAAAAATATAAATGGCCTCAATTTTGAGATTACTGAGGTCAGAGACAAGGAAACATGAGTATCTAGTAGTGAAAAGGCTCTTAACAAATTGGCACTGCATAAATGAAAGAATAAGAATAAAGAAAGCTGGGCACTAAAAAGTTCTGTGAATGAATGAATCATCTTTGTTAATTAATAACATTTTAATAATCTGGATTCTTTTTTTAATTATCAAGTATATATGGAAATTATCCATGATAAATTTTGTGCTTCAAATCAGCTGGGTTAAGACCATTATTCAAAATTGGTATTAAGAGTCCTGGATATCCACTGGAAAATCAAAGAAAAAGCAGCTTTTCCTTTTTCCTTGCTACACTCATTTTGGCCATATAAATTCCAGAAAGATCAAAAGTTTCACTGAGTAAAGTAAAACTTTAAAATGCTAGAATAAATTAGTAAATATTTTGTATATTCTTTGGTGATAAAGGCCCCTCAAAACCTGTTCTAAAACTATGAAAAATGTTGATACATTTAATTGCTTAAAAATTATAATATCTATATGGGAAAATGTTACTATATATCGCATATAGATACATAATTATCTATAGAAAATGTTATTATATATGGGAAAAAAATTAAATAAAAGGGGAAAAGTGAGCACACTTGTTAGAAAGGGTTATTATTTCTAAGACAAAAGAAACTTTAGACCAATAGATAAAAACACAATACACTGATAGAAAATTAGGCAAAGGCATAAATAGGAAAATCATCAAAAAATTCTGGTCAATTGATTATAGTTCAACTTCATTATATCTGAAGAAATAGAACTGAAAATGGGATTAATTATTCTATATCAGGCAGGATACAGATGAAAAATATTACAATACTCAGAATTATTGAAGGTGTGAAAAAATCATCCACAGTTGGTATAATTTTCTGTAACATTGTATAGTATGTTCAAATTTAAAATTAACTTTAGCCTGTGACCCAAACCACATGACCAAATCATATTTTAAGACAGTAATCTCACAAGTGAAATAACCATCAAAGGGAATTGGGTAGTAAATTTTAGAAATATCCAGTGTAATGAATGATTCCCATCTTGGTCAGACTACCAAAAAAAAAAGAAAGAAAAGAAAACAACAACAAAAATATAGTTACATACACACATGCACAGGAATATCAAGTTGTGCACAGTTAATATATTTGAATTAATCAAATTAAAACTTTTTTATTATATATCTGATTATATTTTAATTATAGAAAATTTTAAAATATGTAAAAGCATAAATGATAAAATGACCTAACCTCTATTTCACCATTTAGAGACATTGATATTGCAGGGACTAGTCTTCCAGTCTTTTTGTTTCTTTTTTAAAAATGTTTATTTATTTCATTTTTTTATTATGGGGGTACAAATATTATGGTTACATACATTGCCCATTCCCCCCCCGAGACAGAGCCTCAAGCGTGACCATCCCCCAAATGTTGCACATCTCACTCATTATGTTTGTATATACTCATCCCCTCCTCCCCCCTTCCACCCACCCAACACCCGACAAATGTTATTCCTACATGTCCACTTAGGTGTTGATCCATTAATACCAATTTGCTGGTGAGTACATGCGGTGCTTGTTTTTCCATTCTTGAGATACTTGTGTTAATATCTTATCTATAGAGACTGAACTATGCACACACATTATGTTAAGTGACAAGCAGCATATGGAGCTTGCCTATAAGAGTGTTGATGCACTGTGCTGTCAAGATGTTAAAAAAGTAGGGGAGAGGAAAGGAAGAAAGAAAAGTACATGATCTTCTCAGTGGTTACCTGGAGAGTTTGACCTGTTGTTTTTCTTCTTCTCTTTTAAGGATACCTTAACATCCCTAAAAAAATGACTAATTCATGTGACTGCAAAAAGTAATAATGCCACTTTACCATGATTCATGATGTTCAATCATACTTGGGAGAGTTTGTGAATTATACTGTTGCGAAATAAATCAGAGTAGTTGCTTCAAAGACTTTGGGAGAAAGAATTTTAGAAACTGTCAGGGAGAAAAATCTCTGTGTACTTGAAAACACATTACTTAATGTTTGTGTTTAATGATAATAATAGGTTTAGTATTCCCTGATACAATGTGGTTGCTATTATTATGAAGAAAATTATGTGGGCCTGAATAAGTAATTTCTTGATAATTATGTATTTAAGAAAAATGACTAAATCAAAAAATCCCCTGATATTAAGTACCTAATTATTTTGGTCCATTATAGTCTCATTGAAATTCCCTATGTTTGCAAGTTTGAAACAGTCTTCATACAGGTGTGCAATTACCTTCTGTAGTAATTAATTATATTCTCACCATCAGTAAGTCAAGACATATTGTGCTTAATACTCACAATAAGAATGGATATCAGAAGTAGAAAACATACTGAATAATAAAGAAAATAATTGAAAACTTAAAATTCTGTTTTCTTTTTATAAGTTTACATTTATTCTTCCACATTAGTTATTCTCACCTTATTATTGTAAGAATTATATCACTTTTGATTTTAAAAATCTAATGTAGACACCCTCATGACAACATTTGACTGTCATGCCCCAATAGCCTAGACAAATTGTCTACTTCATAGTGTCACTATATCATTATATGTATACAAAATAAAAGACTATTGCAGTAGTATTGTTCATACAAATATTTATTGAATTTTATAAATGTGAAATTTAGCAGATAAAAGGGGATCACAAAGTTAAGATCATTCCTTTCACATTTTGGAAACCACATAATATTTAAATGTTACATACTACCTCAAATCATATTTAGAAATACACCTAATACATGAACAAATTAATTGATTCATTTATCAATAGATGTCATAAATCATATTCTTCCTGAGCACTACTAGGGTTGGTGAACATTTCCAGAATATCTCAAAATTACTGACTAATGTCACTAGTGTTGGCATTTGTGGTTAATTAGGAAAAATGATATTGTGCACCAGTTGCTTAACTTCTTTAAACCTCATTTCCATATAGGAATAATAAATCCTGTTTCACTGGATTATTGTTTGGGCTTAATAGAGAATGAAAACGCTTAGCTGTTGTGAAACACAGATGCTAGACAATTTTTTCTCCTCCTCCTCCTTGCTTCTAAGGTGATGGCAAAAATTCTTAACTTTGCTTATAATTTGGTAGAGTGCTTGTGCCCCATCAATTGTAAACATTGAGATATCAATGCCTGGACTCCTGAAGTAATTCTGATGTTACCCATGGCATTGTAACATTTAAGAAAAAAGCTTTCATGAAAATATCATGCTAATAGAGTCTTTACAATCCCCCAAATAAAAAATAAATACATGTACATATTTTAATAAAATTTTCACCAAAACCTAATGTCATTTTCTTTAAATAGACAGCTTTTGATTTGTCACTGCATACTGATACATATTTATTTTTATCTTATTCAAGTTTAAGATAAAATTTCCAAAATCTTGACAAAGTTACTTTTAGTTTGCCATTTTAATACTCAAATGATATACCAGACCAAGCTCTACATATAACACAATCACTACAATCTCTATAAATCAAAATACATTTTTTATGTTTTGTGATATGTGAGTGTCTGCACAATGAGATATAAAGTTTACTTGCCTGTAAATCCTTGCCTACACCTTCATTTAATATCACCACATGCTTCTCCTTCATAATTTAATCAGAAATGTTGGTAGATGATTGTGTTTTTCTGTCTGTTTTGTTTCCCTAACCTGACAAATTATGAGGCCCATGAGTACAAAAACATCTTTGTCTTTCTTATCAATGCCTTTCATCTCGAGAGTTGAATATGAGTAGCTATGAATATCTATGAACAGATATTGATAGGTTGTAAATTGAAAAATTGCCAACAGTTTAGCCACATTTTGAAGTAAGTAAATTTTTAGAGGTCCTCTAAGCCATAATGAGATGTACCAGTGCAGAAATATAGAAGGTAGCTGACTAGACACATTAAATGCCAATTTTCCCTCAGAAAGAAGAACCAGAGTTACAGGTGAATAATCATAGCTTGAGTGAATTGTTAAGAGAAGAGTGCTGGAAACTATTGGAGAGCTCATAGGAAGAAGCTAGGGCACAGAAAAAGAAGGAAGCAAGAGGCTGACAGAGACCAAATATGGAGGGACTTAGTATTCCATAGGGGGGGGGTGTTTTGGGCCTTCCTTGCCGTCTCAGCACACTGCTGGTCTCTGAACTTATGGAGCACTCCTCTGCCTACACAAACTCAAGGACAGTGGACATCTTAAGGGCATTGTATCATGCTACCAGCTTATGCAGTATAGCTTGCTTTCCTCCTGGATCTGAGCAGTGGTGATGGGTGCCCAGTGTGGTGCGCGATATGGGTGTTAGGAATGTCGATTAAAACTCTTTCCCAAAGTCAATTGCCTTTACCTATTATATAGGTAAAGTATTTTAAAAAATCTTTTGAATGAAGAAAAGGAAGGAAGGGAGGGAGAAGAAAAAAGAGAAGGAATGAATAGAGGGAGGGAAGGGTGGAGGAAGGAAGGGAAAGACAGAGAAAAACTTCGACATATGCGCAAAGAAAAATATAAATCATTGTAGGTATTTAATTTGGTTGTTGTAACATGTGATATAAAATAAAATGTGATGCTTTGATTATAAAAGTGATAGAAGAAGCAATTAAAATATCTCTTATAAGCTAACCAAGTCCAACTAGGGTCACAATTTCATGATGTGGTAGTAGTCTTTAGAATAACTGAAATCATGGAATAAAAATTTATTGATATAGCTAATATGTAACATATGTATTCCTATTCACATATATAAAATCTTATCTGTGAAAATCCTCTAAAATGTTTCAGAATGTTCTGGATAGCAAAATATTTTAGGCATCTAAGAGATAACACTCCATAATAACAGAACATTGTCTCTTTTTATTTTATCAATTAAAAGCATAATTCTAAACATACTATAAATACCTTGGCTTTATTAAAGAAAGGCTTTATTAAAATATAATTAACATTTTAAGTTTTTTGAGGGCCAATTTGTGATTGTCATAAATAATTTTGGTTACTATAATACAGACAGAATGAGTACTGACGCTGGCAAAACTCAGAAAATTTATTCTTGAAACAGTTGGTGCTGTGATTTTGCTCTTTCATCGTTTGCCTCTTTTTCTAAAGGTGCCTTGGAGTATGTGCTGCATAACCCCTAGACAATGTACTAAGCCAAGGTTTACTAGGACATCAAATTCCTAAGCATGTTTCCCAAGTAATTTTGTTCAATTGTGTTACTATGTTGTTCTCTTTTTAAAGGACTATTGCCATTAAGATATCATTGAAAAATATTAAGTTGGTTTAATGTTTAAGAGCCTGTGTTTTAGTATGAGGCAAGTCTGTTCAAATAGTAACTTTGCCATTTTCTAGTTATAGAAATTTCAGGAAATAAATCAATTCTTAAAGCCTTGATTTCATCATTTATAAAATGTAGATATTATTCATACCAAGCCCTGAAATTCTTGTAAGTGTAAATATGAGAATGTATGTAATTCACACAGTCTGATATAAAACACTCAAATTGATAGACAACACCTCTTGTCATGATCATTATTATTAAAATGCAAGGAAAGATGCTATTGTACATGATCATAATAAGTCTAATTCTGCCCAGATAGACAAAAGTTTTTCTAATAAATATACCTCTTTTCTATACTTCCTCATGGGCTGAACCGACCACCCACCACTGGGTAATTGTTCAGCTAGAGTGCCTACCTTACTGAAGCTTGTATGTGGGAGACATAGAGTGAACAAGTAGACACATAAAATGTATGTTATTATTTCAGGTGGTGTCACTAAAGAAAAATAATTTAGAGGGCGATGTTATAGAGTACCTGGGGAAGAGAAGGGTAAATTTACTAGCTGGAAATATGAGAGATGAGTGTAGCAGACGTACGGCAAAAGTAATGAAGCAAGGACAAGGACAGTTTGTGAAAGTGAAATGAGCAAGGAGATGAAGTTAGTTAGGTAGGCAGAAACCAAATGTTTTTAGGATCTGATAGCCTATACTAAGGAATTTGGATTTAATTTTTTGTGTGATGCAAAATCATTGGAGGGTTTTAAGCAAAATTTATGAGATGGTTTGTATTTTTAAAAGATAACTTTAATAGAATGGAAGCAAAGAGCCAATTAAGGGTCCACTCCCGGTAGCTAGAGAAGATGAGAAGACATTAGCGCATATGTTCATTGCGATATTGGCAGAACATAGTGATGATTTGGTTATGTAGTCTAAGAGAAGGGATCAATGATCGCCCCTAAGCTTTGAAATAGACAATCTTTGTAAAAGGTGGAAGAGGTACAGATTTAGGAGAAAAAATTCATTATTCTGGTTTTGGATATGTTGAGTTGAACATAGAGTGTATCGTTGACAATTGTGTACGCTACTTTGAACTTTAAAGGTTGAAAGTTCATCTAGAAATTAAAATTTGGGAGTTATGAACAAAAAGAAGAAATTTAAAGTCTTGAAAGATATTTAAAGACTGGAAGAGATCCTTGAGGCCTAGAGTAGAGGTGGAGAAGATAGACGTTCTTGTGACAGAGCCTGGGAAAACTCCAACATTTCAATAGCCAAGAAGGGTGGGAGCCAGCAGAGCATCTGAGACAGAGCAGCTAGATAGGAGGAAGAAAAAGCAGAAAATTAAGTAAAGTTAAATAAAGAATGTGTTCTTAATTTTAGCCATCCTAATAGATGAGTAGTGGTACATAACTGTGATGTTTATTTGCATTTCCTTAATGATTACTTATGTTAATCAAATTTTCTTGTGATTATTTGACAGCCATATACCTATGAAGTATCTGTTCAAATACTTTGTGCATTTAAAAAATTGAGTTATTTCCCCCTATATTTGAGTCTTAAGAGTTCTTTACATATTCATTCTAGATTCAAGTCCCTCACAGATATTTTGCAAAGATTTTCTTTCAGTCTGAGACTTTTCTTTTCATTCTATCTTTTGAAGATATAGAGTTTTAAACAATTTTGATGAAGTGCAATTTACCAATTTATTATTTTACAGATTTTAAATTCAGTGTAGTATCTAAGAAATCTTTGCCTAACTCAAGGTCACAAAATTTTTCTCCTTTGTTTTATTCTAAGTGTTTTAAACTTTCAGGTTTTACCTTTAGGTGTATGATTCATTTTGTGTTAATTTTATATGATGAGTTGGCAAGGATGTAAAGGAAGTAGATCTCTTGTGTGCGGCTGGTAGGAATGTAAAATACAACAGCCACTTCGGAAAACAGTTTTGCAGCTACTTAAAAAGTTAAATATATACCTACCTACCATATGATCAGGCCACCCCACACCTAGGTATTTACCAAAGAGAAATGAAAGCATATATCCACACAAGAAAACATATGCACACATGTTCCTAGCAACTTTTTGTTTGCAATAGCTAAAAACTGAAAATAACCAAATGTCCATCAACAGATAAACAAACATTGGTATATCTATATAATGGAATACTACCCAGCAATTAAAGAGGAATGAACTATTGATACATATAACAATTAATGAGTCTCAGAATAATTATGAAAGAAGCCAGACAACAAGAATTACATACTGTAGCATCCCATTCGCATGAAATTGTATAAAATGCCAACTAATCAATAGTGAAAGAAAGCAAATTATGGCTTGGGATTGGTGGAGAGGGATGGTATGAGGTGGGTATGAGAAAAAGGTGACCAAGGGTTGTGAGGAGACTTCTGGGTGTAATGGATATGTTCATTATCTTGATTGTAGTGAATTGTGTCACGAGTGTTTATACGTGTCAAAATTTATTAAATTGAATACTTTAAGTATGTGCAGTTTATTTATGCCAGTTTTACCCCAATAAAGCTGTTTTTTAGAAAGAAAAAAAAAGAATGTGTTCAAGGAGATGGTGATTAATGTGATGTGTAGTATATAAAAGGACTGGGTTTACAGATGATAATCAGGGAATTATACAAATCCAGAAGACTGTACATTTATCCTGTAACCCAACCGGGATTCAGGAACCAACATGAGTAACAATTTTCAAGGACAGTCATGAAGATGACAGTACAAAGAACTATGTTCTCAGAAATATCCTTACACCAAAGAATCATTAAGTACAACTAAATCAACAGCCTGTGGAGGTAATGTCCTTTCTTCTTTTGCATCAGAATAATGCCAAATAGAGATTTTTTCCTCCCTCTAAAGAATATAATGCTATAATGCAGTTTCTGGGTTTGAAATCAAACTCTACTGCATACTAGTTCTCTGCTTGAGTTGTTTACTTGACTTCTAGGATTTAAGAAATTTATAAGCTCTTAGCACTGAAAAGATTATAGTGTTCTCTCACCCAGTATCACCCTCTATAGTTCCAAATGAAACCAATGTAAGCCCTAATATAAATGAGGATATCTGACAGAATTTTGACTGTTCCATTATAATTACTTTGATTCTTTTAAAAAAAATTATCCAATTTTAATTTTCTTTTTTAAAAAAATGAGATTTTTTGTTTGTTGTTTCATCTTATCTTGGGCTATCCCTGGAACAATTCAGCATCCTTTAACTCACTATAAGCCTCAAGTTCATTAGCTATGAAATGGATGATAAAGTACGCACATATCCTCATTAGTATGGTTCCTGCACATAGAACTCAACAAATGTTAGCTATCATTATTTTACTATTATTGCTATCAGCTTCATTATTAAAGTTATCCTAAAGGATTGTTGTGAGGAATAATTTTAGTGATTTATGTTAATACTTGGTAATCAGCACAGAGTAGATGGTAAATAATTTTTGTTCCCTTCTCTTCCATTTCCATTCCTCCACTTTACCACAGTCCGCCACACTTTATCATTCTCTGAGTATCAAAGAATACAAATAAGTATAATAAAAAGAAATTTATTGTTTCACATGATAAAATGTTAAGGAGACACTGGGTGTTTCGGGAGCCAGATGTGCTTCACATAATTAAAGGAAAGTGAGAAGATTCTCAAGGCAACCATTAATTTTTTCTCTCACATGAATCATTTTAAAATAACTTTATTGATTCAGACTAAGCTATCTTTAGAAATAAAGATTCAGCAACATTTCAACCCTGGAAATATGAGATAATGAAATAGAATTTTTTGCTTCTATAATAAAAGGCCATGCATTTAAAAAATCAGTTTAGGATTGGCAGTGGTGGCTCCACACCTGTAATCCCAGCACTTCAGGGGGCCAAGGTGTAAAGATTGTTTGAAGCCAGAAATTCAAGACCAGCCTGAGCAGCATAATAAAACCAGGTCTCTACATAAATGTACAGAAAATTATCCTGGCCTGGTGGTACACGCCTGTAATCTCAGCTACTTGGGAGGCTGAGGTGGGAGGATCTCTGGAGCCCAGGCGTTGGAGGTTCCATTGAACCTTGATCACACCACTGCATCACCTTTGCCTGGGCAACAGAGAGACCCTCTCTCTTCCAAAAAAAAAAAAAAAAATCAGCTTAATATTATCACTATCCTTTGTTTTCGTTTTGTGACAGTAAATTAATAATACATAATTTCATTTTAGGGATTACCTGGAAGTCGTGTGAGGTATAGAGTAGATGATGTCCTGTTTCCTTACCCTGCCAGTATTTTTGATGTAGAAGAAGATTCTGGAAGAGTAATAACTCGAGTCAATCTTAACGAAGAACCTACAACAATTTTTAAGGTCAGTGTGTCATTTTTCTTATGTTCTCTATTTGACATTTAACTTTTGAATGAGAGTTTGGTTTCACAGATAATAGCACTTTTTTCCTTTCCATTTTTCTCCTCGTTAATCTTTTAAAATTACAAAACATTGTTCCTCAGAGAAACTGAGAAAATATAGTTAAATAAAAAGAAAAAAATTCCTTGATATTTTACATCTTGAAGATAACTAGAATTTAATACTTTGATCTCTATCCTTATGATGACATTCTATATAAATGCTAGCATATAAATAAATCCTTTCTAATAACATGATCTTAGTATTCATACTGCTTTTTTAACTCAATAATATATTACCCATGCCAATAAATAATGCTATGATTTTAGTGATTTCATGATGTTCTATTGTATGAGAGAATACCATTATGTTTTTCTTTTTAACCTAATAACTTGTTGGATAATTAGGCTATTTCAAATATTTTGTTACAATACATTCTGCTGTCCTGAAACTGCTTGTGCAGATATCATTTGTCACTTGCTGATATTTTTTCTTAAGGAAGTATCAACAAGCAGAATTGCCAGATCAAGTTTATATTACATGTTTTTGATATATTATACTTGTAGAAAATTTGAAAAAAAAAATACCCTTTAGTACACATTCTTCATCTTTCAGAATAGTACCCATTTTCTTAATAGCACCCAACCGCAGATGCATATCTTTGCATATCTCTAGGGAAATGTCTATATCTATTTGATTTTTGTAAATTTTACTTTTCTTTAATTACCAGTGGAATAGAACATATTATCTTTTTTGTTTATAACGTATTTTAAAAATATAGTTGACAAAATAATGCCTATTTCTACATGTCAAGAAAATATTGGAAATATATTAAACTAAGTAATCCATTTTATTAAATATTTAGGCATTTCCATCTTTGATAGTTACTTAGAATAATTTTTGTCACTATGAATAAAGCCTTTGACTTTGAACTAGGGAAATACCTTTATTGGTTAGCCATGTGAATATCAATGTCTCACATGATCTACCAATGTTTGAAATAGCTGTTCTGTTTGTATACTAGTATTAACCCAGACAGGATTGTGACTCTCAAAATGATCCTTAGTTATGGTCTTCTATGATCTAGGTTAAATTAGTTTAGATTAGTAACCTGTAGCTTTCAAAAGAATATGTATTCCAGAGAAACACATAGTTTTGAAAATATTTAACATGTCTTAAAATAAACATTATAATTATTCTTGATGCGATACAGGTTATTAAAAATAATTATCAACTATACAAACTATTGCAATAATAAATAATATACAGATATCTCATCCCAACACTAAAGTTTTTCCTTAGTTTGCATTATTTGAACAATTTTTGCTATACTATACGAACTTGATTTTATATAGTTTGTTTTTAAGAGATTGTGACTGAATTTAACACTTTTTAAATAAGTGTAATGGTGCTATAAAATCACGTTTGTCATGGGCACCAGTGGAATTGTGGAAGAGAAAAGAGTTTATAACTGCAGAGATATAGTATCCTGTTTCTGTTTTACTGTTAGTTTTATTATTATTATTATAGAGTTAGTAACTACTTTGAGTTTTCTCATCTGGCAAATGAAAATAACAACATTTAACTGGCTGGATTGTTGTAAAGATTAAATGAGAATGTAGCAGATCTTAGCACAATGTCCTAGGCAGTAAGGAAATAATCATAGCCTTCATCCCTTCCTGGACCAGGGAGATTAAAGATGCACATATAAAAACAATTATTCTATATTCTTCTTGTTTATAATCTTTACCCTGAATTTTTATTCTTTTTAAGTTGGTGGTGGTTGCTTTTGATGATGGTGAGCCTGTGATGTCCAGCAGTGCCACAGTGAAAATTCTTGTTTTACATCCTGGAGAAATCCCACGTTTCACACAAGAGGAATATAGGTATTGATTTCTGTTTGCTTTTGATATACATAAACTGTTTAGTGTTTTGGGGGGGAGTCTCTCAAAATTGATATAATATCAATTTATTAGTGAAGTGGAATTCCAATTCTAGTTTAAGCTCTTCTAAATTAATATAATATTTGTTTTAAAGTTTAATACAGTTAATATAACAATTTAGGATAAAAATATCTGTTTTAGTAATGCTTTGATGAATAATAGATACTTTAAAAATAATTAATGAAAGCTTTAAAAAATAAAACATTATATATTTGGGTTTAAATTTGAACTGATTAATGATCTTAATGGTGAGAAGTAGACTTTTAGTTTCTCATTATTGCCAGATAGAATATGTCATCCAATTTCCAATTTTGATATGTAATCTACAATGATATTTTTCATCCAGTTAATGTGTGTGTGTGTATGTGTGTATTTACCAGTACTATGTTATATATTATAGTTTATAGTCAGCATATATACTGTAATGGTCAGCTAGTCAGCTCAGGCTGCCATAGCAAAATACCATAAACTGAATGGCTTAAACAACAGAAGTTGATTTGCTCACTGTTGTGATGGCAAGCAAGCCAAGTCCAAGATCAGCATGCCAGCATGGTCAGGTTTAGCCTTTCTTCGTGTCTTACAGGCAGCTGCCTTCTCTCATATGTCAGAGAGAGAAAGCAAGCTCTCTTGCACCTCTTTTTATGATGACACTAATACTGTGATGAAAGCTCCACCTCCATGGCCTCATCTTAATTTAATTATTTCCCCAAAACCCCATCTCCCAATACCAACTCACCAGGATTAAGGCATATATATAATATATATATATATATGCGTTATAAACCTTGCCATTACTCATATTTGATCATGAAGCAATCATGAAATATAGCAAGTTTAATTTCATTATGTTTTCAATAAATTCTTCACTACCAGAGGCTCACAGCCTTGAGCTGGAAGCAAAGAACTGATGAAAAATACAATACACTGTAAAGACACAATAATAGAGAAAAGATCACAGTACTGAGGAAGTGTGTTGGAGAGACACTTAACTATTTCTGAACATAATCAGCACAGTTTTAAGCTGTATCTTGAAGGAAAAGTAGAGTTTAGCCAATTTACAAAGATGTGGACAGAAGTTCCACACCAAAGAATCAGCATATACAGAAGTATAAATATGGGATGTGGGAGTCTATATTGAATTTCAGAATATTTTAGTAGTTTAGTCTATCCAGACACAAATTGGAAGTTGGACAATGATATTATTTGAGGCTCAAGAGAAATAAAGACTTCAGATAATAGAGAGTTTTATTATGGTCTAGAATTTTGATTTTAGTGCTTTATTATTTCTAGGAACTAACAGTTCTAAGCTAGAGAAGGAGCTAAGGTACTGAGAGATGAGGTACATAAGGGGCTCATCTGGGAACATTTAACACACTGAGCCAGGTAGTTTTTTCCTTTCATAAAAAATTGTCTTTATAATATTCTAGCACAAAATTAAATTATGTAAAATAATTACCAGAAAACTCTCCATAGCAATTATGTAAGTCACTGAGATGTAAACTATAAGTAAAACAAATAAGAAATGTTGGTCAATCTGTTTCAAAATCTTATTCTTTCCATCCTGTCCATTATTATCAGTTCTCTTCCTTTATTATTGGCATGGTAACCTGTGGACTCCATTTCTTTGCTATGGGAATGCAGTAGCTCCCTCCTTAGCCACAGTTTCACTTTCCATGGTCTGTTTCCCATGTTCCTCTGTGGTCAGAAAACATTAAGTGAAAAATTCCAGAAGTAAACAATTCGTAAGTTTTAAATCGCCTGCCATTCTGAGCAGCATGATGAAATCATGTGCTGGCCTATTCTGTTCCACCGGCAATGTGAATCATCCCTTTGTCAAGCGAATCCATGTTGTATATGCTACCTCCCTGTCAGTCACTTAGAAGCTGTCCCAGTTATTAGCTCGAAACAAACAAACACAGTATATATAAGGTTTTGTATTTTCTCGGGTTTCAGGCATTCAGTGGGAGTCTTAGCATGTATTCCCTGTAGATAAGGGGGGACTACTGTTTACAGTTTTCTGTTTGGGGAGAACTTTACTGAATGTGTTAATTTTGATGTTCTCAAGAACCAAGATGGATATAAATTGACTTTGTTTCTAACTAACTTATCTGGATATGATGTTCACAAAAAGTGAACTTACTCTTTCAGGTGGATCCAAAAAACACTGGCATTTTCATCCCAACATAATTTCTTCCTTTGTTCTTCAAAACTCCTTATCCCTAAGTCTGGTCATTCTTTGGAAACTCCCAGAAAAGAAAGTGGCATAAAATGCTAAAAATGTCTCCTTTAAATAAACTCTGTAAGTTGTGTCCCTTTTCTCTGGGATTTCATTTGGAGCTCATTTCCTTATTAATAGAAGTATGCCTCCAGACTTCTTTCTTAGATAAAATATTGTGGCATTGAGGCCAAGGTCATGAGTTAAAATCAGGACTTTGCCCACTTAACTTTTTTAAGTGTCCTTGTTTAATGCCACTTTTTAAAAATGCAAATGTTTTGTTCAACGAATACTTTACCATTTCATACCATCTTAGAACTACAAACTGCAAATAGATTCTGTTAATAAAGTTGTTAACTTAGAGAACAAAAAACTAGCCAATTATATGGTGCTAAAAATAACAGCAGTCACATGGGCACATCTGGGAGAATTTTGACCTTGTAGAACTTTTCTAACAATTGCCAAATTGCCCTTGATGATCACAGTTCATTTGGATTTCTGAGTTATAAAGGTAATTTGGTAAACTTGTTGCATCTTACTGTTTATGGATAGGATGCACAACTGGACGCAAATAACTCACAGCGATGCTAAAAATCAATATGTTAGTTATAATGGATTCAGTAGTTCTTGCGTACTGAAAAGGATGATTTTGGTTTTTATCAAATCCCTAGAAAAGTTAAATAATAAAAAAGTCATGCCAAATATGAGCAGAGGGCAATATGTTGGTATAAATTCAAATAACTGAATTTAAATGTTTAAATAGGTTTAAATTTGAACTAAGCATGGAATGAGCTATAAAAAAAACCTTAAGATTATTTTCTTCAATCATCTCTCCATCCTTAGGAAGATTGTTGGAGAAATGCATAGCAGTGTGTCTGGAGGCCTGCTAAATCCTTTCCTCTTTCTCACAGGCATAAAACCACATTTCCTTACCTAATTCGCTGGATGAGCCATGTGACTAAATGTTGACCAATAAAATGTGGAATTAAGTGGTCTGCACCATTTCCTGGCCAGGCTTAACCTTCTCCCCTTATGGATGAGAAAATATTCAGGGGATATTTAAGAACAATATGCTGATAATTATAGAAACACAGATAAAAAGAACCTAAGCCCCTGAATTCCAGGTTGGAGGAGAGCTGCCAATCTAGGAACATCCTCAATGAACTCTTATGTGAGCAAGAAATTTAGGGGTTTCTTTATTATATTAGTTACTATTGTTTCAACTTATATAAATTGTTAACATTTTATTGGTTTGAAACAACTAATCACATAATATATTAATTATAACAAACATCTTTCTCATTTATGTTACAATGTTTCATAGTTTTGAGATTTTTAAAACAGTATACATGGTAGAATACTTTTATTCTTGTATGCTATGTTATTTTTATATGTTCAATTGCTAGCTCTGGCAATATGCCTTTGCCATTTCAGATTGCTTTGAAGGCCAACACACTTGCCTTCCTTTACAGAAAAAAAAAAAAAAGCATAGAATGGCTTCTGAAAACTTCACATACCTCTTTCCCTCTCTAATGTTTTCAGATTGTTTACTGCCTCTCCTGGGATGCACATACTCCCAAAGATGTTAAACAATGTTATTAATCCTTGGTTATCAGGATGATCCCTTCTATTGGGATTACCCCAGGTGGAAAAACGTCTATTTCCTGCAATCAAATTTTGGGGAGACACAAAATGATAGTGCAGGAATTCTGTTCTTTGTGAGATGTAGGGAGAAGGTCATGAGTTGAAATGGAAAGCAGTAATCTAAGATAAGTAATATTGTGAGCTAAAGTACACATGGTTTTTATATCTCAGGAATGTTTTCATTCTATTATTGAAGTTTGAATTCCTTAGGAAAAATTAGTTTTCAACAAATAACCAGGTGTTAAAGAGAGATTTTCAAGATAAAATATTCATTTATCTTAAAATTTTAAACTCAATTATTGACCCACACCTCTCCCTCCCCCCACTGACCCAGTTTTCTTATTTTTATTGGCAAGGCCACTAAATTATTAAATCTCAGGGTAATCATAGTAGTTAGAGTAGTTTAGGCCACTATAAAAGGAAATCCCCAAGTTTCAATGGTTTAGAGAGCAACAACCAAAAAAATTGTATTTTTGCTCACATGATAATCTAAGGTGGTTATTTCAGGTTGGCAGTAATTCTTCTCCAGGCAGTTCTTCGTGTAGTTATTCAGGGACCAGGGCCAGCTCAGAATCTACCATCTTCAATACTCTGTTTCAAAATAACTCCAATCATTCTCTTTCCATTTCAGTCAGCGGAAAGGGGGAAATGGCAGAAATCAACATCTAGAGGTTTCCTTAACCAAGTGACATGAGAATTGCAAATTTTACTTCAGCTTACATTTCATCTTGAAAATCCAGGCACATGCCCACAGTTAGCTATAACAGGACAAAGGAATGCTGTTCCTTCCTTGGCAACAATATCCTAGTTCCACCTCAATTATTGAGTAAAACCAGAAAATGGTGTTAGTGAAGAGATAGCACATTAAACGTGTAATTTTAGAAAAATTATAGATTTTAATCACTGTAGTGATTTTAAAATGACTGATTTCAATTAAGAATGTATAATCGGATACATGAAATGATATAGAATAGAAACATTTATATTTTAAATATGTATTGGTCAAATAAATTGTTCTTAAAATAAGAGAATGAATATTTCTTTTTTTTAATTCAAAACAAATCTCAAGTGAACATTTTTGGTTGTTTTAAAAACCTTTATTTCCAATAATTTCAGTTTTCAGATATTAATATTCCATAATCCAAACCAAACTTTTCTGGACTTCAAGCTGAAGCTTGGCCATTTGATACAATTAATACTTTCTCCATTTTTTCTAATTAATAGATCACAAAAGTAAAAGAAAATGAAAACATTATGGCAAACTGTAAATGAGAGTTATGAGTTGTAAATTAGCTTTGTGAAGACCATCAAAAAGGTTTGTGAGGTGGCATTTACTATTTTGCATAATATTTTTCAATGTTCCAGTTCTATCTACACAGAGAAACAAAATCCATTATTCTGTTTTAAGAATTAAAATAATTTCTATGTTGAGCCACTGGTAATTGCTTGGTAGCTGGACTATAAGAATAGACCTACCATTATCTTCTTTTAAAATTATAAAAGCACAAAATAATAGGCAACCAACAAATAATAAACATCCTAGTAAATACTTTAGTATTTGCTAAGAGGAAAACATACTGGGTTGCCAGCTAAGTTTTTGATGACAGATAATTAGTAGGTAAAGTGACCTATGTAAAAGTAGCAATATAATAAAAAGCCAAACCCTCCTTTCACATACTTAATCAATCATGTCATGCTTCTGTTTCCTTTTCATATTTAAAAATGTCTTTACTTTCTGCTAATGGTTCTTTGAAAGGGAAATAATGAGCTTTGTAAAATTGTTCAAGGATTTTACAAAGGCTACCCTATAGTCAGCAAAATAATTTAGTCTGTCATTATTAGAAGAGAAATTTTTAAGGTTATTTTCATGTTTATAATTTATAATATTGAGATATTTTCTATGTATTATAAAAATATTTGATTTTGCCTTTCTTCAAATTCTGTGAACTGAAGTTGTTTCCTAATGGGTTGACATCCGGTGATTTTTAATGATAGGAGGAATCTTATAATGGAAAAGCAATTTTGCCCCATAGAGATATATGTTTACTTTCATAATGGCCAGATTTATAGTAATTCTTAAGATAAGTATGCATTTGATTCTCTTTGCTCCCTAGGGCTGTTGTAGTACTTGAAATGGACTCATTTTGTTCATTTCATGACCTCCTCAAACCAGTCTTTCACTGAGTCACTTAATTAGATTAAATGAAAGATCAAGCATCATCTGCTTGGATTGTACATATGTCATTGGATGTACATCTACACTATCTGGAAAACACGGAGTTATTAAAACTTTTAAAACTGTATAATATTCCTTTCTACAACTATAAATAAATATCCATGTATTTTAGAAGCATACACACAGCCAAAAATCTCAAAATGCAATGAATATTTATCATGCATTGTTCCTCTTTTATTTGGTTCTTTCAGTCTCTCTTTTTGACAAACAACAATATATCAATAATATTAGTGTCTTAGAGTTGGCACACCCCAAGTCATCATTCTTCCTTGTTTCTCTTCTACCTTTCCTTAAAACAAATCTCTTAAAGATTCACGGCTTTTCTTTGTTCTCTGTTCTTAAAGCATCCCCTACCTGTCTTTCTCAACATCATCTCCAGCAGGCTTCAATTATTTTTTTGGAATGAATTAACTACAAGTAATAGCCCCTACTTCACATAAATATACTATTAATAAATTTTGATTTATTGCCATTCAAGTGATTATGAAGTTCCTTGATATCTACATACAATTGTGTATCTTTATTCAAACTGTTTTCAACAATTGTTTTTCTGGCGATTGAGAAATATAAGTTAATCTTACTTTACTCATAAAAATTCGTCTCTCAAACTTACAGTGTAAGGAATAAAACAGACCATAGAGATCATTTAGTTGACCTAATAATTCAGTAATTCAATACCTGAATCTGTAAGCAGCGCCTAAGAAATATGTCCTTCATACAAACATAGTATATGAGTTTCAAAACTAGGCCTGTGACCAGTTGTGCTCCCCATTGTTGAAGGTCTGTGAGGTATACTTTCATTGCTGCCACATGTGTATATTTGCTAAGAGGTTTTCAGTCAATTATCTATTTAGATCTTCTGAAACTAGTTATACTTTCATAGTCAGCATATTCATTTTACATATCTTTCATTTAATCCATACAGAAATATCAGAATCCTAATAATAGTTCAAACATATAATATTACTCGAGAGTAGATTGACTCCTGTAGGCCAAATGAGTTGCCATTCTAAAGAATGACATTGGACCTCCATCTCAGGATGATAGACTAAGATTTATACACACTGAAATTCACTTGTCATCAGTTTTAGAAGTAAATATCATAGAAAGGTCAACATGTCTGGAATAGATCATAGAGTCTAAATGTGAATATTGATTTTGAGTGGGAAATGCAATATCTTACACAATTTATCAAAAAAGTTACCAAATACAATTAATTACAAATTTTTCAAGAGATGTTCTACCTATATAGATATACTTTTGGTATTTATTTAAACTGGAAATGGATCAATCTTATTATTAAGAATTTGCATGATTTAATGTCACATTAGTACTTATTTTTTTAGTGTACATGTATTTTCAAATGTAATTTCCATAAAAACATAAATTCAAAATTTTTATTTGTATATATAAAAGAGAGAAAGGGCAAATGTTCCTAAGGTATTTTTGTTAACCTCTTGAACAAGTTGATATTTTCCTAACCCTAGAGAAAATATTGAGTCAATTCCAATTTTTATTATTATTCAAATTTAATATACCAAACCCAAAATAAGAATATTATACATATGAACATCTTGACATTTTAAACAAATTCAAATACTCTTTAATCCAAAAATAGTCTTATCAGTTTCCCTAAGTAAAAAATTTTCCCTACTAAGTAAAAAATTGGTACTTTGTTGATTACTGTGAATTGATTTTGTAAAGGCAAAAATTGCATGCAGTTTATATTTAAAATAAGTTTCTCAAGAAGCTTTATATAGAAGAATGAAATTAGAGTAAATTTTATAAATAACTAATATTCTACCTCCTGACATGCAAAAACAAGAAAAAGGTACAATTTATAATACAGAGATATTCATTTTTGTAAACTATAAAAAATGAAAACAGTATTATCACAATGGCCAAGGAAATAGTGAATGAGCAGTTCTAGTTAATCAGTAAGAACAATAGATTAGGGATAACCATTGGTCTTGAATGCAAAGAATGTAAAAAAAAAACCTATCTGAAAACTCTTAATACAATGTAAAACAAACCCGCAAGCAGAGAGCAACACTTGATTGTTAATGCTGTTTTCTATTTTAATTTAAATTTGTTGTCCAAAATAAGAGCTGACTTTACCTGAAGATAACCTTTCCTGTCTTTTATGGCACTAGTAAAATCTTGCCTCAAACATGATAGATTTTGCCTCTTTAACTATTGAAAGAATGACTCTCATACTCCTTCATTAAGGTTTTCATAAGCTCCCTCCGTACTCACATGGAATTGAATTTCAAGGTTATGCATGGTTTGGCATTTGCTCTAGTAGCAGAGTGAAGCAAGTCTTCCTGCAACAAAGAACTCAAGTCCAAACAGTTCACTTTAAATCCACTGCTTAGAATGTAGGACAGGCTTTTCCATACAAAGAGTGATTTTATAGATCCCATTCTTCTTTCACTGCATTATATCTATGAGAAATTTTAATTCAAGTTAAACATATAATAGGATACATTAATTTTATTTTATTAATAATTAATGCAAACACATTTTGAGGCAAAATAGCACGCTAATTAGAGTCCTAAGGTGATGAGTCTGGAGAAGTTGGAAGAGCTAGATTGTGAAGGGACCTAATGAGCCACATTAAAGACTGTTCATTATCCCAGAGAAATCTAAAGACACTGAATGGTGTTAAACAGGCAAATGACATATGCAGGGTTTCTTTATAGAAGACACTCTGTGCTTCCACATTCTGTATGAAAAGTAGATTTTTACACAATTTAAATGTTGGTTCACAATCATGACATTTTTATCACCAATTTAAAATGATGAAGTCATTCATCTCCAAACTCCTCTGGTGCTTAATAGCTGTGCCATTTACTTCATCTTCTTCTAATACTGCATTTTATTTCTGCTAAACTTTTTGTGCATGGTTCTATGCCATTAAACAATGTGTTTAAACCAAAATCACATGCACAAAAATAGAGTGATTGGAAAAGATATATCAGGCAATTGCAAACAAGGGAGAGCAGAAATTACTACATTAATGTCAAATAATGTATAGTTAAAAACAGAATTCTGATTATGTGTATGATTTGTCTCACTAAATAGGCTATAAGTTTTTTAAGTGAGAGGGCTAAATTTTCTACTTTACTATGTTCATATGGTATCCAGTATAGTTATGATCATATAATTTATTCTCTGAAGCAGGAAACTTTGGACAATAAAGGGGGCCTTCTATAATAATTAGGTGAGAGCAATAGACATAAACAGGGACTAGAGGGGTTTGTAGATGTAACCCCATTATAAGTCAAAGAGAAAACTGATTAAGTATCATTTTTTGCATCACTGTAAAGTTGAAAAATCCTAAGTAAAACCATCGTAAATCAGGGACTAATCATACTTTACTAATGATAGGTATCCTATAAATGCCTGGTGACCTACTGGCCTGATATCTGTGACTGGAGTTTTATTCAATATAGGATTTTTCCTATGTGTATCAGTTATTTATTGCTGTATAACTGCCCTTTCAAATTTAAAAATGTAATGCTTAAAACAATAAATTACTTTTTTTTTATTTTATGTTTCCATTGGTTGACTGAGTGACAGTTCTGCTAGTCTCACTTGGGTTCAATTATGCTACTGTCAAAGCAAAACAGGCACCTGACAAATTTAAACAGGCAAGGAAGAATTTACTCAAGGCTGTTACAATAGAGAAGAGAAACCAGAACTCAGTCTGAGCTCAACTTTACTGAAGCAAGGAGCTAGAGAATTGTCAAGACCTGGGGTGGGAGGATTATTGGTCATCTGTGTTTGCTAATTGGTTTTTCACAAACAAAAAGTAAAGTTTCTCCTACCTTCATATAACTGGTGGTAATTTAACAACTTGATCCACGGTATCCATCAAAGGTTGCTCCCTACTCTCCCACAGAAACACAATAAGCATACTGCCTTCATCAATGATTATATTTCAAAGGGATTGCTCCCAGGTGCTTGACAAAGACATTCCTGAATTGTAATACTGGTAAGAAGTTTTTAAAAGCATTTACATCTCAATGGAGCAGAGATTATTTTACAATTGCAAGTTTTCTGAAGTAAATACCCTAAGAAAAGGGAGATCAGGAGCCTAGAGTCAGAAAGAAACTTATCTAAAGTTTAGTCAAGCTGAGGGGAACTTAAAGATTATTTTGGTCAATACATGTTCAGCTGGTGGGTGGGATGGTAGTTAAAATCTGGAACAATGGCTGGGCTTCTCTCTTTATGAAGTTTTCTATTATTAAGGAAGCTAGACCAGGTGACTTCACAAACTTCATGAGGGCAGAGTACACACCTTCACACGCACCCACATTACATTTGTCAAAGCAATTCACAGAGCCAGCACATTTATCAAACCAATTCACAGAGCCAGCACAAATTCAAAGGCAGAAAAAAAATAAACTCCTCTTTTTTATAGAACAAATAGAAAAATTTGTGTTCATTTTTAATTCACCACAGTTTATGTTCTGTCCACAATTATTTACAACTGTGGTCCCCAACTCCTGGGTGGTGGACCATTACAGGACCGTGGCCTATTAGGAAGCAGGTCGCACAGGGCTGGCAGCAGTGAGCAAGCTAAGCTTCCTCTGTACATCTATATCTACAGCCATTCCCCGCCACTCGCATCACTGTCTGAGCTCTGCCTTCTGTCAGATCAGCTGCAGCATTACATTCTCATAGGAGCACAAACCCTACTGTAAACTGCCCATGCGAGGGATCTAGTTTGCACACTCCTTATAAGAATCTAATGCCTGATGATTGAGGTGGAGCTGAGGTGGTGATGCTAGTGCTGGGGAGCACCTGAAAATAGAGTTTATCATTAGCAGAGATTATCAATATCGTTATTGACTGCACAATATATGCAATGCACTTGAATCATCCAAAATCATCCCCCGCCTCCCCCTCCAATGCCATCTGTGGAAAAGTTGAAAGTTGTCTTCCACGAAACCAGTACCTGGTGCCAAAAAGGTTGGACACCACTGATTTACAATCCTCTCACATGCACACACACCAAAAAGTACCCACAAAATAAAACAAAATACTTAATGCTCTTAGGATCTCCAAGAGTTTTGTCCCATTACAGCATCAGGCTTGAAGTTCAGGTTCACATTATTTAAGTCAAGTCCAAATGTGGCTGAGGTTCCATAAGTGTAGTCTTCCTGATTCAAGTGTCTGTGTATTAAAGATAAGATATTTGGCTAAAATATAATGATGGAACAGGGAGAGAAGAACCATAATAGATATTCCTAGTTATCTCCCCCTCCTTTTTTTAAATGTATATCTCATTATGTGCTGCTGGAGGTAGCCAGTGTACTTCTTCCAAATTCAGTCTAGAAATATCCTTAACCAGATGCACAAGTTCATTAATTCACAAGTTAATCTCTTCCAAGTTACTACAGGAAAATATTTTGCCAATTGGTTTGCAGCTACCATACAAGAGTTGTCATGTTTCTACCCTGGAATAACCATTTTCTCATCACCTTTACATCCCCCTCTATCTGCCCTTCCTCCAACCCCTATTGAAAATCCCCTCACTCATTTTCCAGCTACTGCCTGCCAGACAGTCCCAAAACAAATGCCATATGTCCAGTCCCAAAATCAATGTCCTAGGTTTTAGGTGTTTGTTATGGCACTACCCTACTTCGAAGAATCAGTTTTTGTCTGTGATCTCTCCCAGAACTTAATGACTAAAAACAAGGAAAATTTATATTTTTTGAAGCTTCTGTGAACTGCCTGAACTAATGTCAGGTGGGCACCCTCCTAAAAGTGACTAGAATGACTTGAGCTTTCTCTCCGTGTGTTTTTTCATACTCAGAGATTGTACTAGCATTTTTCATGTGCGGTCTCAGAGCAACTTTCCCATGTGTGAAAGCCAGCTACAAGTCTTCACTTTCATGGAAGCAACAATGTCACTTTCAGCTCATTCTGTTGGTCAGATTAATGGCAGGGATGGCCTGGATACAAGAAGAGGGAAGATAAACTCCACCTCTGGATGGGAGGACTAGTAAAGAAATTTTAACTATTTTAATCAGCATACCATGATAATGGTCTCTTATCTTCAAAAGGTAGAACAGGTAGATTAGAAAAGCAGAGTATCTTTTGCAAATATTTCATTGAGAGCAAATGTCATATTACTAATGGTGGCATAAAAACAATGGAAAATTTCTTTTCAATCTATTCAAAATGTTATATTATTTGTAATTTATAACATTTATATTCTCAATTTTAAAAATTCAGGATTAAAGAGGGTTTAGATATATTATCTTATTTATTTTAATTTATCAGTGTATCAGGTAGTTACTATACAAAAAGGAGGGAAAGATCAAATTGTCAGTTAGTCCTAGTAAACATAGTGAATCTGTTTTTGGTAAATGGACATTTAAAACATAATAGATTCAAAATAATAAATTACCATATTTATGGAGAAATTATGATATTAAGTCTTATTTATCAAAACAATCTCTCAGGATTTTTTAAAACTTTTTTAAATGTTTAACAACAATCGGTGGAGAGTGGACAAAGAAACAGGGTAGGGGGATATAGATGTATTTTTTTAAACAAAAAATTAAAAATAAGTTAAATCTGGAGACATATATATTATTATATTTTTCTTATTTTAATTATACTTAAAGCATTTTGTCATTTTTAAAATTAAAGAAAAATAGAAAAATTTCCTTTGTATTGCTTCATTGTCTTTGGCTTAAAAATCAAGTGATTATGCAGGGGAAGAATTTTATTTATAGTTATCCTGATCATAATAAAAACTACATCTAAAAATAATGTGTTCATTGTAACTTTATTAGCAAAAGTATAAATGAAAATGAAACACTTCTACTCCTCAAGTAGTGATAAATTTGTTTACCTTAAGGTATTGAGTACCAACTGTAAATCCTCCTCCCTAAATGGCATAATTGTAAATGGTCACTGTCTTTCTAGAGTATGAATAACACCTATAAGAGATGATTTATCTCTGTTTTTTCAAAAATTCTGCCAGGAACTGAATATCTATTTTTAATATGTTATTTTTGAGCAAGTTTATTCATCTGTTAACTTAGAATGAATTAAAATATCAGATGCTCTGTCTAGGTACTTTTTTTCCTATTTGATGTTATTTGTATGACTACACTAACATATTTCAAGATTCTATGGTGATTTCTCATTTTTACATGACGATTTCATACCTAGAGGCATAGAATCTAATCTAATCAGTAGAAAATAACAAATAAAAGCATTAGATAGCTTGTTTCAAACGTTTGCTATTGTGTCCTTAGAAAAATCCAAATGCACCAAATCATTTATAGAGGAGAAAAGAGCCGTTCCTAGGTTGGCAAATGAGCTAAAATTCAAAAAATTGTTTGCTCAGAGATTATTACTAAGCATATAGGTACCTACATTATAGCCTGATTTTAGTAAATAGATCAGGCTAAGCCTATTCATTCCATCAAAGATGCAGCCCCCTGGTTCTGTCAGGTTTCATTGTGAAAATGTCCATTCTTGGTGCACCCATGGTAGAAGAATGAAGTAAATAATGTCCCTATTTTACGGATAAAGAAATAAGATCAGGGAAGCCAAGTAGTTTTCTGAAGGTCACATAGGTAGTACCAGAGCCAGAATTCAAACCCAGATCTAAGAGAATCGGAAGTGTTCTTAGTCCAGTCTGTGGAGAGGATATCCATTGCTGCATGCTCAATGACTAAAGCATGGTGAGGAAACAGAGGAAGGACAGGGAAGCAAGAGGAAGGTAGCAAGGAGAGAGAAGTTCATTATTTCTCAACAGCTTAATTTTCAAACCTCTAATATCTTTATTACCCGGGAACCTTTTACAAATGATATTTCAAGACTGACTTCATGAACCTGCGAAATCAGAATTTTTGAGCATGATATCAGGAAATGTGAAAATTTTAGTAAGTGCCTCCAGAAGATTCTTACGGATTTGAGGTTTGAGAGCCAATGTGTAAAAGGAATTAGAATATACTCTATTAGTGAGAACAATAAGGTAAAATGAAATGAATGAACAAATATACAAGTACCTTACATTACATAGATTGCAGTTTTAGATTTTAAATAGTTTGAGAAACTCCTTATACTTCAGTTTTCATATCTTCAAGATGAGGAACTGAGGACAGCAAAACTCTTAAAGATAGTAAGCAGGCGGCCTTTGGAAAAAATGGAAAAGGCAGGGTTTAATCATTTGGTCCTTTATTAATTTTCATATCTGTAATCTATCCTAAGAATTCTGGGAGAACTGGAGTGTCCTGATTCATGTCTTTTTAAAACTGTTTTTCTTAGTTACATATATAAAATTAGATCACTATGATGCAATTACTCCAAAGTTACAAATAATAAGAGTTGCAGTGGGTGTTTTTTTCCCCTACCCATTTTCATTAAATTTCTTCATAGTAGGTATAAAAACAGTTCCTTAATTGGTACTGATTTGCAAATATATTGAATTCAAACATGTCAAAATAAATTAGATTTGTCTCTCAGTAGAAAGAAAGCAATAGAGCCAGATTGAATCCCAGTGAAATTTTACAGCATCTATTTACAAACACTTTTATATCCTAAACTACATGGCATTTAAAATAATTAGGAGCTTTATGTGACACATACAACATTTACTTTTATTGTTACTTCTTGAACCCAACAATAAAAGCAGATTCTAAATTGTAGAATAATTGTTTCACCTATATTTATACTGTCAAAACTGAGTCTAACATTTGGACACTGCAAATTATGTTATTTTAGTGTAGTCATTGTTCAGATAACTCAGAGATGTTAAGATGTATTTAAATGGAAGAGATTTATTGTAATCTATATTTTCAATAAAATTAAAAATGTTGAAAAGATATTTATGAATTAATTTATATCTCCATAAGAAAAATTATAAGAACTTTGTATATAAATACTGAAGCAGTTAACTTTTCTGTTTCTCACTTTATCCACAAAGATTTATTTTTAAGCAACAGATTTGAAGTTTATTTAGATCAATCTTTTTCTTTCTAAAATGTAGCTGTTTATGGTACATACATACAATGTAATATTATTCAACAATAAAATGAAATAAGATATCAAGCAACAAAAAGACATAGAGTAACTTTAAGTGCATATTGCTAAGGAAAGAAGCCAGTCCAAAAAGACTACATGCTATATGATTCCAACTGTTTGAGATTCTGGAACAGGCAACCATATAGAGTCAGCAGAAAGATCACTGGTTGCCAGGGGTTGAGGAGGAGAGTGTAATGAGTAGATGAAGGACAGGAAATTTTTAGGTCAGGTGAAGGAGGTTATCTTAACTTGTTTCTCTGTAACATTATTATAAAAACAACAAAAAAAGTAAGGTCTGTTAATTTAAAATACACACAACTATTTTACATGTAAAGTTTAGGGAGGTGAGGACAATGCAAAAAGTGACATTAATGAACTAATAAAACTTGAATTTGATATCTATCATAACTGTATTTTTTAATTGAAATTTCATTTGGGCTTCTATTTAAGTGTTAGCTGAGGTGATTTTAGCATTTTAGTAAAATCCTGCGGATTTTGTTTAAAATGGCCAATAAAGTTTGAAGTGTTGCCCTTGGGAAGTAGATGGGAGTCAGGGCTGCCAACAGGAATATGCCAGGATATCAAACCCAATTCAAATCAAGTCGCTTGAAAGGGCCTTTGGTGAAGACCCTTCCTGAAGATCATTAGTAAAATATGAAACCGTTTGTCTCTCCAATGTTTGCAGTCCATATCTTTTAAAGAGATAACCATTTCCTTTAGCTTGCTTTTAGCAAGCCTTGTCTGGGGAGTGTCAATCTAATTGGTGTCTGTCTTTTAGGCTTCATCAGTAAAGCTGTATAATTCCATTACTAAACCCTGCCTGTTTGAAATGTTTCTTTTAAGCGTGATTTTGTCAATTGTATTAACAGTAAATTTAGCTTTGAAAGGTAGAATTGTTGGATTTCAGACACTCAACAACTATTTGTTATGAATTGGGTATAAAAAATTACATTGGAAGGGGGTAGTGATGCATTATTAATCATAAATGAATGAAGTTTAGGTATATAAACTAATAGTGTGAGAAAATATTTTAAAAACCTAGAATTTTTAAAAATTTGGCCATAATTCATGGCTTCTGAAATTAAGCAATAGCTTTTGATTATACTCAACAGGAAAAAAAAGGGAATGATAAATCTTATTATATCAGACTCAGAATGATGGAACTGTAAAATACATTAGAGATAGTTTACTCTGAAAATAATAAACTGCCAGTCCATAAATCAATCTAGTCACCTGATGCTTTAAATATAAATTTCTATTGGTTGCCCAAATTTAAAAGTTTATAGAACTCACATAAAAATTGAATTTCCTGTGAAAAATCATATTGGACTTGCATTATTGCATAGTGGTTACATGATGTCTAGTTGCTAACTTCCATCTCTCTCCCTGTTAATTTATACCTAGTGCATTTTATTCAATTTTATTATGTTTATACTTTCTTGTCCATATTACTTAATAGATCCTGATTTATACCAATTCCTTCATTATGTGCTCAAGACATATGTGACTCCAAAGAGAGGATGCAATTTGCCCCAATCATGTAACTGGTACTTTCAAGGGCATAAAGCAATAATAAAATGGGTTCTGCCTGGCAACACATAGAAAAGAATTGAGATGTTGTAATGTAATGCTCATTATCACAGAGGTTCATTTAATTCTAGCCAGGAGAAAATTGCATTTTTATAGTAAGTTTTAATTCTGGTAGAAAGAAGTGTACCAGAACAATTTAAGACAAAGGTTAATGAGGAGATATTTTGTCTCAAAGTAAATCTGTTTTAAATATTTACTAACAAATAGAATTTTAAATGCTTTTAGTGGTACTCACAGGTTTTCAATTTCTTCATAAATTGTGCCAGTTACTTTTCCCAGAATTATTAAATAATTATTTCCATCTTGATTGTGCAGTTGAGTTTGTAAAAATGCACACAAAATATATTTTTACTATTTGAAATAAGAAATGGTGTTTTTCTAATGTTAAACCCAGAGGTACATTAGTTTCAGATATCATATTTCTATATTTTATAAGGATTAAAAAACAAATTATGGAAAGTATAAAACTTAACTCTTATCTCATGTAGTAACAAGATAGACAAGTAAACAATTGAAGCAATGTCTGCTCCACAAAAAGGAATTCAGTTTTTGAAAATTATCCCGGAATAGGATCAACATATGTTTTCTTATATTGAACTCTTGAATAAGTATTATGTAATTTGATCTGATCTGTCGTAAGTTAACAATCTATTGCTGTAATACCCAAGCCATGCATAATAGTTATCTATTGTGTGTGACTATATTACCACACACTTATCAACTTGAAGTTTCTGTAGGTCAGGAATCCAGTCATGAGATAGCTGTGTCTTATGTTTTATGGTCTTACACAAGATGTTACTCAAGGTATCAACCAGAACAAGAGTCTCATCTGAAAGCTCAACTAGAGAAAGGTCCACTTCCAAGCTCATATGGTTGTTAGCAGGATTCAATTCCTTGCGGGATGTTGGACTGAAGGCCTTAATTCCTTACTGGCTGGTGGTCAGACATCTTCAGTTTCTTGACATGTTGACCACTCCATATGGCAGCTTACTTGATCAAATCCAGCAAGAGATAATAGTTGATGTAATTTGGAGACAAGTGAAAAAATTTTTGTATGACATATGACAGATATTACAGTGGTATTATGATCCAATTTAATTAAAAATAATGTAGCTGGTAAGACATTCTTAACCAAAAGCATTTGCATAATTGTGAACACAGTTTGTTAAGCCTAAAGTCTTAATGTAATACTTCCTTGAAAACTTCAGATAATAGTATTATTCAAATAAACATACACATTTTTGCATAATACTATACATATTCTATTATTAAATTCAAGATTCTATTATTACAAAATGAATGATAAAAACCGAATAAATACCACTAAACACCTATTAGCATGGCCAAAATCCAGAATATTGACAGCAAGCACCAAATACTGGTGAGACTGTGGAGCAACAGGAACTCTGATTCATTGATGGCAGGAATATAAAATGGCATTGCAACTTTGGAAGACAGTTTGGCAGTTTCCTACAAAATTAAACATAGTCTTACCTTACACTCTAGCAATCACACTTTTTGGTATTTACCCAAAGGAGTTGAAAACTTATGGTTACCCAAAAACCTACACAGGGTTGTTTATAGCAACTTTAGTCATAATTGCCAAACTTGGAAGCAACCAAGATGTCCTTATGGAAGTAAACTGTGGTACATCCAGACAATGGAATATCATGTAGCGCTAAAAAGAAATGAGATATCAAGCCACAGAAAGACATGGAGGATCATTAAATGCACATTACTGAGTGAAAGAAGTAACAGTCTGAAAAAGCTATATACCATATGATTCCAACTATATGACAAAACCGTGGAGACAGTGAAAGATCAGTGGTTTCCAGGGGTTGGTTTTGTTAGAGGAGAGATGAATAGATGTAGCACAGAGGATTTTTAGGAAAGTGAGAATACTGAGTATGATACTATAATAGTGAATACAAGTCATTATATATTTGTCCAAACCTATAGAATGTACAACACCAAGGTGTACCCTAATGTAAACTATGTACTTGGGGTGATTATGAAGCATCAATGTAGATTCATTGATTGTGACAAATGTACCACTCTGGTGGGGGATTTGATACTAAAGGAGGTTATGCATGTGTGGGGGCAGAGGGTATATGGGGAATCTTTAGCTTTCTTTCACCTTTTCTGTGAACCTAAAGTTGCTTTAAAAAATGGCTTTAAAAATAATAAATAATCTTCTCTAAACCTGCAGACCTCCTCCAGTAAGTGAACTTGCCACCAGAGGGACCATGGTTGGTGTAATTTCTGCTGCAGCCATTAATCAGAGCATTGTGTACTCCATTGTTTCAGGAAATGAAGAAGGTGAGATTTAGTCTGTGTTTTCACCATAAACTAATAAACTTAGAATTGGACTAATTTTAGATTAAATTCTTATTATTTATCCTATTTTTCTCTAATAAAATTATGCCCATCTTAAATGTGATTGACAACTTAATATGCTGAACTTGATTAAAAATCTAGTTATATTAGCTGAAGTGATTTTTTCCCTTAAGAAATACTAAATATATAATTCTAGAAGCCTCTCCCTTTCTTGACTATGGTAACATTTTAATGACACTTTTTCAAAATTAATACATCATATTTTTAGCTTTTAGTCATAATTATTGCCTGCAGTAGTCTCTTCCTGCTGTTTGTACCATCTATGTCATAGCTTAACTAATTTCTGAAGAAATTTCAGAATCATAAATAAGCGTGAATGCCAAAAAAGCCACATACATGTTAAGAGCCATGTATATTATACAATATGACTCCCAAAGCAATCAAATTGACATGCAATTAATGATTATAAGGAAACAAATATTTTGAGTTTTGTCTACCAATCACTTTAAGAATTATAGTAATTTCCTGACCTCTGGGAATAAGTCTATAGTTCAGTCTCACTGATTCTTTGTTTCACCTGTTATCCATAGGTTGGTTGTCCTGTGTTTTCCTCTTTGAAATGCTAAATAGCTTGGCATATTGCATATAGTCAAGAATTGTTTAATATATTAATATGTCTAATAAATTAATTAATATTAAATATTTTTAAAATAAATGAATATAAATACTGCTAAGCAGTTTTTCAAGGAAATTATAAAGGCCTTTTAAAGGATTTTAATGACCAACTATTACTAGAAATCATACAACGCAGCCAGTGTTCAACATCTTACTTTTATTGCTTCTCTTCTATGTTCCTGCTGTGCTACTATGCCTCCTCCCTCAATATCATTGAACTTCCTTTTGCCTTGAACTTCCAACCTGTTCTGATGCTTTCTCTTTTTGACTGTGTTCTTTTTCTTCAAGATAGCAAAGTGGCTGAATTTTTTAACCTCTTTTCCCGCAATGACTGTTTTACATTCAATTTGTTTATTAATTCATTCGACAAATATTTACTGAGCATATGTTATGTACTAAGTACTCTTCCAGCCAATAAGGGTAGATCTCTGCCTTCATAGATTTTAACAGTCCAATAAGAGGAAGAGAAAATAAAAACTATTAAACAAATAAATACATCGTATTCTAAGTGGTCAATTCATGGAAAAAGTAAAATGAGGAATAATATGAAGAGTGTAAGAGATGGGTTATTATATAGTTTATTAAAGTGCCATGCTTTTTACTCAAATATATTATGTAGAAATTTATAAAAAATAGACATAAGGGCAAAATATTTTAAGATATTTAGAATAATAAATATTTTTTTCTAAAAAAGCAACATATCAAATTATCAGTTTGTTCTCTAAAGTGTTCTTAGCAGAATATTAAATCTACAAGATAATATGATTCATTAAATTATAAAAAGTATAATAATTCAGTAAGATAATAAAATATTTGGTTAAACAAAATTAAATGGCTTTCTTTACAATAGAACTTCTGAAAGCCTTTGGTATGGTAGAAGATCATCTGAATCTATGATGAGAGATATATTATTCAGTGCTTCCCAAATGTAATTGACCATAGAAACATTGATTTCCAGGGGAATCTCAAAACAAAACAAAACAAAAAACTACAATTTCAAGGCACTATTTAGGAAAACACTGATGGTGATGATTTCAAGAATTGAAATAGAGTTTCCAAAGCCAGCAGTGTGTCACTATTATGCATTACCGTAGTTACTTAAAATAAGTGTTTTTAGTGTTTTTGAAGTTTAGTGCCTTTTAAAGAGAATTTCTTTCCTTATAGTGTAAAGAAAATGACCAAGCAATTATGTTTCAAATTCTAGATAAGTTTGGAATTAATAATGTCACAGGCGTTATCTACGTGAATGCCCCTCTGGATTATGAGACCAGGACGAGCTATGTACTTCGAGTCCAGGCTGATTCCCTGGAAGTGGTCCTTGCCAATCTCCGAGTTCCTTCAAAAAGTAAGTTAACCCCTACTGAGGGGTTTTAAAAGAATTTTATGGTATTTTTGCTAATTTCAAATGAAGTACATTTGTATAAAATAGCATTCTCAGTGGAGAACATAGGAAAGTTATTAATATTTGGCAGATGATTGCCCACTCATTTTGACAGCTGATGTATGACAATCAGGGAGTGATTTCATACTCCTGAAATGTCAAGACAATAATGCACTGCTTTCAAATTTTATATACAATATCGTTAAAGTATCACCATTATCTGTGTATATTAAATCATAAACCTTATTCTTAATCCCACAGTGAGGCTCTGGATAAATACTGGGGATATGTATTGTTAGTGGATGACTGCAAAACTTTGCCTGAGTGGTGTGGCTTCTTGTACTTATGTATTTTCTTAAAGCAGGAGAAAAATCATCTAAAATTAGTGACTAACATATATTTGTAATTTATATGTAACATCATATTTAGTCTACACATATTAATATGAGATGAGATTTATTATTCCATTTTACAAAGATGAGATAAGTAAAGGTTAAATAATTTTTTAAAAATAATAATAATTGAAGAATCAGAGATTTAAGTCCACATTTTTTGACTCCAAAATTGTTCCTTAACATATCAGCATAATGTATGGGTGTACCAAAAGTCTCCATCCAAAGGAAAAATTTTGTAATGAATATTTTGTAAATAAAGGTACATTTAGCTACAGTTTCCTATTTTCCCTATGTATACCCACACAGAGAAGCAAATAAAAGCTTATTTGTGAAGGAGGCTGACACAGATTTTAAGAGATTTTACAAATAATGGCATAAATGCTATTCTTTTCCATTTATTGAGGTAATACCTTTTGCACTTAAGCAATTCATTTCGTTTTTTGTAATCACAGAAACTCTTAAAATCTAGAAGACTCAAGAAAACCAGATTTCATTTAACTGTTAATAGATAGACTAGAGGCCTAGTAAGAGTGCAAAGTGGGGAACAGGATCTGAAATGTTTACCTTGGGACCATTCCTGGACACTATATCATAGCATCCCATCAACCAGTGAATAGATGGAAGAGGAAAAAAGAAGAGAGAAGGAGAGGCAGAGCAAGACAGCCCAAGCAGTGTGAGGGAGAAGAGATCAAAATGGGAACAACTGATGATCATGAAAATAAATTCCTTATTTTAATTTAATGCACACCTCATTTACTGATTTAGTGCAGAAGGCTGCACAGTTGCCTGTGAAGGTACAAATTATTTGAAAAATCAGAAATTAATTTATCCTCAATAATTATGCATCACTTACATAATTAAATTGTTTAAAAATAGCCAACTAGTTCATTGAGTTTTTAAAATCTTTAAACTGCAGGCAATTATTATTTTTTTTTAAATAGAGAGGATGCTTCAAATTGTAAATTGAATTGGCTATATGAGGAGTCCAAAGGTTAGAGTAGCTCTAAATTATGTAGTATAACCTATCTTATTGCAAATTCAAATAAATGGGAAATATTAATTGAAAACTATTGCTGTAATCTTTCTTTGAAATGAATGAACAATTAGTTGTAAATATTTAGGTGGTAAAATCTGATATTTCTCAAGAAATATCTATGATATCTAGGAATAGAGATACATTAAGTTTCTATATTTGAATAGTACAACTAACTCCCATTATTGTAATTTAAATGTAAAACTAAGGCTAATAAAAATTTATCTAATGCACACATGTATTCTTGCATGTGCCCCAGTATGCATGTAGAGGTGAGACCAATTAAAGAATTCATGAATTATCCTCTCAGAAATACAGGAAGTCTATAAGCTAAATGTTTGTTTAATGCCTGATGCTTTGAATATTGTTATTAACATTTTATGACTGACCTTTGCCTCTTAAGTTTGAAATTATATTTCAAACCCAGTTTCATTAATTAATAACTGTTAATGGCCTATAATCAATCCACAGTCCATTAACTATGAAAATAATACCATTATGTAAATGGGGGTTAATTAATTAGTTATCTAAAGGTTCATCCCTTTTTCTGAATTAGCTGCCCTATGGTCTTTAGCTCTACCACATATCATTTGAATAAAATTAATAAAAATCAGAAGTAATTCACTAAAAAAGTATTTTATTGTGACTTCTTTACCAAAAGTTTGTTAATGAAATCATATTCAAAGTAAATTTCACAACCATGCTGTAACTGGATTTATTATCTAAATGCAAATAAATAATTAAAATAGAAAATTTTAGAACCCATTCAACACTAGGAATATTTAAAATATTTTAACCTTTAGGATGGAACATTTCAAACATACAAAAAATTACAGAAAGTATTACAGTGAACTTCCATGTATCAACCACCCAACTCAACATTTTCTTGTCCTGGGAAAGAGTCTTTGATCTCTACTCCCAACTACTCCCCCCTACATTGTTCTGAAGTAGATCAGAGTCAAAACATTCCGTCTGTAATTATTTCTATATGTATCTCTTAAAGATAAGGACTCTTAAAATTTAATTGCAATATCATTAATACTCTCCCCAAAATTAACAAAAATTCTTCAATACCAATATATACATAGTATTCATATTAAACATTTATTTACAACAGAATCCAAATAATGTCTATACATTGTGATTGGTTAATAAGTCTTTTAAGTCTCTTTAAATCTGTAGGCTTCATCACCACTATTCCTTTTTTATTCATCTTTTTATCTTTTGTTTAAGAAACGAGATTTCTGAAGCTTGGACTGATGACTTTATTTCTAAGGGGTCATTTTGTATTATTCTCTGTGTCCTTTATTTCCAATAAATAAATAGTTTGATCTGGAGGCTTGATCACATCTAAATTGTTTTTGTTTTTATACAAATCATTGGTGACATTTGCTCTTTGACTCTCTTTTTGTGATAGGAGGTAGCAGCCACTGATAGTCATTTTCCAGATTTATTAATTTCTTCTTTTCATTTCTTCTATATTCATTAGTCAAAGTATTTTTATAAAGGGAAACTTCTCCATATCAAATATTCAGTTACCCTGAGGTACAACTCCTATAGGAAAGAGAAAGAAAAAAATGTTTGCCTCTTTTCCTTTACCTACTGGTTTTCAAAATAAGAAGTTGATTCACTATCATATTCCACCTGGGAATGCTAAGATAACATATATTTTTGGTTTTATGTGTCATATGGTCTCAGTAGTAACTACTCAACTCTGTGGTAGCTTAAAAGCAGCAAGAGATAGTGTGTAAACAAGAGTGTGGCTGTGCTACAGTAAATCTTTATTTACTGAAACAGGCTGTGGGCTGGATTTGACCAAGGGGCTGTCATTTTCCCGCTATTGTTCTAATGCTTACTTTTACTTTACATAATTCACTTAGCTTCTTTATTTTTTTTTCTACTGTTTATGTTTTCTGCTGTAAGCAATGCTTCTGCTTCGTCCTCATTTTCCCCCCACACGCTAATTAAAAGTAATATTACTTTATTCCTGTTAATACGAATAAGATAATCAGTCATTTAGTTATCTGTAGCTTGTCCCCTCCTCAAAGTAGGATCAAAGGAACGTTATTTCCTGTGATCTTGTGCATTAGTAAAAGCTTGTCTGAGGCTATATAATTGAATACCAAT
>CAUYPO010005581.1:0-14057 GCA_963574435.1 Cheirogaleus major
GACTGATAACTAGAATCTATTTAGAACTCAGGAAAATCAGCAAGGAAAAATCAAACAACCCTATCAAAAAATGGGCAAAGGACATGAACAGAAATCTTTCAAAAGAAGACAGAATAATGGCCAACAAACATATGAAAAAATGCTCAACATCTCTAATCATCAGGGAAATGCAAATCAAAACTGCAATGAGATATCACTTATCTCCAGTAAGAACGGGCTTTATCAAAAAGTCCCCAAACAATAAATGTTGGCATGGATGCGGAGAGATAGGAACACTCCTACACTGCTGGTGGGACTGCAAACTAGTTCAGCCTCTGTGGAAAGCAATATGAGATACCTTAAAGTGATACAAGTAGATCTACCATTTGATCCAGCAATTCCATTACTGGGCATCTACCCAAAAGATCAAATGATACTCTACATAAAAGACACTTGCACTCAAATGTTTATAGCAGCACAATTCACAATTGCAAAGTTGTAGAAACAACCCAAGTGCCCATCAATACATGAGAGGATTAATAAAATGTGGTATATGTATAGCATGGAGTACTATTCAGCTTTAAGAAAAAATGGTGATATAGCACCTCTTGTATTTTCCTGGATAGAGCTGGAACCCATTCTACTAAGTGAAGTATTCTAAGAATGGGACAACAAGCACCACATGTACTCACCAGCAAATTGGTATTAACGGATCAACACCTAAGTGGACATATAGGAATAACATTTATCGGGTGTCAGACAGGTGGGAGGGGGAGGAGGGGATGGGTATATATATACATAATGAGTGTGAGGTGCACTGTCTGGGGGATGGACACGCTTATAGCTCTGACTCGAGGCGGGGGGCATAGGCAATATAAATAACCTTAACATTTTTACCCCCATAATATGCTGAAATAAAAACTGAAAGAAAAAAAACCCCACTTAACCAGGAAGATTCATTGTCAAACTTGAACCCAGTTCTGTCCTGTTGCAAATCCTATACTCTTCACCAATGTGACTAAGATCTGGAAACTTCCCTGGGAGGTGGCCCTGACTAGTCTCAGTTTTTCTCTTTAGCTCAACATAGAACAAATGTAACTCCTTTTCCAGAAGCCTATGTACATGTTTTGGAATCACCTCCCCTGTCTTCTCTCCTGGAGTCCTTGAGGCCAAGCCTAGTATGCTCATACTCCCGCCCATCTGTCCAGCTCATTTCTGGGGTGGCCTCTGCTCAGGCTGGTGCACCTGCTTCACTGCCACTATCTTGAGTGTCTGCGGATTGTAAGAACAAGGGAAATTAACAGATCTGGATAAAAATACTCAGAGAAGACTCTCATGAAGGAGCAGATTTTAGAATGATGACAGAATACAGGTGGCAGAAAAAAAAAAGGAAGACAGAGACTTAGGGAAGCAGTAAGTAAGCAAATGTGGCTGGTGAAAACATCAGGTTTGTGTTTTTAGACACACTGGTCATACAATACCTGGATATTCAGTAGAGAGAGACACATTTAAAAAAAACAAAGAAATAGAAAACAGAAATATTTAGAGCTGACCAATTAGAATGATGAGGAAATCCAAAATCATATCACTTGAAGAATGTTTGAACACATTCAGGCACCCCAGCTGGGGAAAGAGAAGATTTAAGAGCAAGGTAAGAGCTCTGCTAAAACACGCAAAGGGCTACCATGTTGGAAAAGGGACTGAGGGCTCAGGAGTCAGAACCAGTATTAAAGGATAGAAGCTAAGGATTTCCACCCAGTCATCAGAGCAGGCAATGTTAGAGCTGCCCAATGTGGCTCAGATGCCCCTGGGAGGCAGGAAATCTTACTGAAGTGTAAGGAAAGGGTGGACAATCACTTCATAGAGAAGTGGTCAAACAGAGGGAAATTGAAGTACACATTGGACGAACTGAACTTTAATATACTTTCCGAATTTGGAAATTCCATAACGTTGAAGAAAATAGCTTTTTATTATTAATAATAAAAATATAATAACAATCATAGGAATTCTTTATTAGTCTATTATGCTTTATAGTTTGGAGTATGCCATCATGTCATCAAAGCAATTCTGTGGGGCAGGTAAAATAGGCCTCTTGTTTCCATTTTGCACATAAGGGACTGAGAGGCTCAGAGCGGTGAGTGATGTCCCCAGGGACACACAGTAAGTGGAAGAATTAAAATGAGCCCCCAAGAGACATCTGTACATTGTCCTATTGCTGCCAAATTTGATCACAAGGAAAAAGTTAATGACTATTCTAGGTGTTGTTGGAGGAAGGAACAGCTGTGTCATCAGTTATTCAACCGAATAGGACAGTGAGGACTTTGCCTTTGGAGGTCTCAGGGTCATTTCTCCTTTTATAATCTAATAAGGGTGTATCAATGAGCTTCAACAAGCCAGTGCACATTCTTCTACAACCACATGCTTTATAAGGGCTTTGCTTTGCTTTGCTTTGCATCTTTCCTGAGACATCACAGGAAATGGGTTTCCTGTGACACAACATGATTCAAGGCAGGGAAATCCATCTGGGAGCGTGTTCTTCGCCAGATTTTAAAATAGAGCTTTGATTTGCTTTACATGGTTTTCCCCTGTTCTCACCATTGAGGCCAGTAGCTCCCCAATCCTTTTTTTGTGTGTATGTGTATGTATATCAATATATACTTTGTGTGTGTGTGTGTTTTCTGCAATGCTACTTTAGACTGTATTGAAACACCCACAGAGATTTGCTCCCTCACTCCATCCCCTCCTTCCCTACACTCACCCTGGGGCTGGACGAGGGCAGGCAGGAAAAGAGACTTCAGCTCCCCCCATCCCCCGAGAGCCCTACCCCACACCCCACCCCCTCTCTGCGACAGACGCTCTTCTCCGTGCACCTCCCATCTCCAGCGACCTGCTGCACTCTGAAGCCAAAATTCTGAGATGGACTCAGGACACTTGTTCTTAGGTAATTTTGCAGCTCCCTGTCATCATTTAACAGCCTTGACTTCCCGGACTGAAAGGAGACTAATTAAAATGACAAACCTCACATTGATTTATTGCCACTTGGGTGAGGACAATAAAACCAGGACATTGCTAATGTGTTTGGTTTACTCTCCCATCCTTTCCCGCCTCGCACACCTGCGTTGTGACAGAGACAGTGGGAAATGGCGACAGCAGGGCAGTGAGTCCTCTCCGCCCTTCCTTCCCATCCAGGTCTCTGGCTTGTCCCCACCCTGCTCGGCTCCCCGCCAGGGCGCAAACCTGCGGCCGCTCGACCTGCGCCCAGTCCCGGGCAGGGGCCGCAGCTTCCATCGCGTTTCACAGACGAGAAAACCGAGGTCCTGACGGGCTAAGTGATTAACTGGAAGTCACATAGCTGCTAGACAGATTATTTATTAAACTCTGTCACTTGAAAGCGCAAATAATACTTTGCTCTCTACAGGCATTATTTTTACCTGTTAAAGTACTTGAGCAAAGCTACTTAGCAAGCGTTTGCTGGAGACTGACCGGATGAAAACGCTGCTCTGCTCTCGGGGTTGGGAGAGAGAGACGTGGTCTGAATGGGGCCCTCCTTCAAGAGAGGAGCAGGGGCCCCGCGGGAAAACTCCGATCCAACTCTGGGGACCCCAGTGACACTCCATGGCCTGATGTGTTGGCGGAGGGGACCGGAGACGCGCGATGTCCTAGTGTGCTGAAGTACAACCTTTATTGTTTTACGCCATTTTTTCATTTATTCCTTTAGACCCTCTCTTGACCTCACGCCTTCTCTTGCTGCTGCCTTGTTCTCTTCGGCTCATGGTGAAATCCCTGTAGCATGGTACACGTCCTTCCAGCCTCCTATCCCTTCCTAATGAGTACTCTTTAGTATTAGTAACATGCATTTAAATTACACAATATCAGGTTTCAGCACAAAAGTCCCTTCCAGAGATTGCATATGACAAACCAATCTAATATTTATCCCCAAACACTGAATTCTGTCTACCCTGTTACCCTGTTTTGTTTTCTTTATAGCTCTTACCACTCGTTGAAATTTTCTTGTTTGGTTATTAGTTTATTGCCTGCCTCCCCATCTACAAGGACTAGTTGTAAACTTAGGACCTAGAACTCCAGCAGGAATGTAGGAGGAAATCAAGACATACTTGTTGAATAAATGAATGAACAAATGTCCTCATTCCAGGCATCAATTAATCCCCCTCCACTGTCTTACGCAAATCTACTTCTCCAAAATCATCAGTGATTTCTCTATCACACATCCCACTATTCAGTCCTATGAGGCTGCTCAAGGATTACTGAAAATATGTATAAACTATCTAACTAGACACCTGGTAGGCACAGAATAAAAGCTAGCTACTATAAAGTAATTATTTAAGGGGCAAGGAATATTTCTGCCCTCCCAAGACCTCAGTGCTATTCTGAACTATGACGTATCATTAGTAAATAAAATAACATTATTTATTGATGATAATTGTCATGCGAGTTGCTGAGGTGAGAGATCCAGGTAATTGCAAGCAAGTAGTCTGGGTATTAATAACTTACTTGGGTTAAAACCCCTATGAAAATTAAATGCCAATATGACTTGAATAACTGAAGATGCATTTGCTTAAAAGGACAATATAATAATAATTGTTATATATCATTATAACTAACATTTACGGAACTCTAGTTACATGAAAGTAACTTATACAGAGAGTCTCATTTAATTCTCACACTACCTTAGGAACTATTATAACCCCACTGTTACAGATGATGAAAAGAATTTAGGGAGGTGATGTCACTTGATGAGTCACAGAGATAGAAAATGAACAAGTCTGGATTTAAACCCAAGCCTATCTGTCAATAGAGCTCATTCTTTTAGTGTCCATGTAATGCTGACATCATAAACTTTTAATTTGTGTGATGTTGACAATTTTAACAAAGTGTATAAGATTTGGTGGTAAGCTTTCAAATTTGGAGACACTGGGCTTCGAGCTACTCTGGGCTGCCTCATTTGGGAAGACGGATCAAAGACCAAGGCCAGAAAGGAGCTCTGCAGGATTATTTTGCGAGTGTTTGGAGGATGGATAAGGTGATGATTGGAGATGATTCCTGCTGTAGAATAAACTACACTTCTCTCATTAGGTGTATACCAGTTCTGATTTTTCCCTAGGGCAATGACGGAGCTGCTATGTAGAGAAATGAGAGCTCATTGCAAATTACATTTTGGGAAATTACCCTTCCGTGTTCTTTAGCAGGTGTACACATTCTCTCATGTGTCTCATGCCTGACATAAAGGCATGTTCCCTTTCACCAGGCCCCTGCTTGTCTAAGGCCTTGAAAGATCAGCCTTTACAAGGTGGCTCCAGCCTGTGTCTAACACCACGAGTGAGAGACACTGTCTCGAATGACAGGAACCTTGTTATTTCAAACTCCCTTAAGAAAATGGGGGTGGAGCATAAGGGAGACTTCAATACCCTCAAAAGAAGTAAAAAAAATAATATATGTGTGACCCAGGACAGGTTGATAAAGAATTTAAAAAGTGCTTTTCACAGAGTTTAGAGACCACCTGAAATTCTGATGCCACATTGTAGATATTGTGTTTTTGTTTGTTGGAAATAATTTGCTTCCACAAGTGTAACAAATTCCTTCTCATTCGAATAACAACAAAAACAGGTCTGAGAAGGCCTTAGGCTTAATTAGGATTGACCGAGTAATTTTCACCTGAGATATCATGACTTTTTTCATAGCCAATTAATAGGGAAAAATGATTTGACAATCAGGCTAGGTGATTACCAACTAGCTGGTGTTGGAGTGGATCAGTTTAAAATCTTAAGCTTCAGATTATGCTGAAGACAGTTGATCATGTCCAATGGCTAGAAATATCCAGGATGCACATTTGTGTGTGGTTGGAATCAGGGGAGAAAGAGAATGGATTAAATTCTTCAGAAAAGGACTTGCATAGACAGTATAACAAATTTAAAATTATCTTTGCCCAAGGTGGAAATAAATCCATGATCATTAAAAATGTGTAAATTGAGCCAATCAGAAAAATTATTTCCCAAATGTTCTTTCTGAAGAGGATTGCTTTGCCACAGAACACTTCCTCAATGCATGTGGATACGGTGCTTTACCTTTGACAGATGTCACCATCTGGGAGGCATCCTTTAAAACCAGCTGTGTGTAGTGCAGCAGAAATCTACCTCTGCTGCCTTCCTCTCTCTTCTGCAAGCCTCAGTGAAGCCTGTGTTTGTTTCATTACTGGAAATGATGTTGCTTTCTTATAGTAGAGGTAAAGACATATAACATTTGCTCTTAAGTGTGAAATTGCACAAAACGGTCCATTTCCTACAGAGTCTTTCTCATCATAATCTAAAAATGTTGTCTTTTTCAAGATTAAATTGCATGTGTGTGACATTCCCTTAGAATGTTACTAGTCGGACCTATCAGGGCAAAATGCTCCTCCCCCCCACACGCACATATTCTCATTCAAGGCAAGGGTCAGGGAAAAGCCAGTTCTCTAATATTCATTGTGCATTTTTGTTATATTTTGAATAACATAACACATTTTTGACAATTAAAAATAGGGCATGAGAGAAAGAGGCAAGTGAAGGACAATACTAAGATTTTCATTTTGAGATCCTGGATAGGGCAGGATGAAGGAGGCATAAGTATAGAAGAAAAATAGGGAATTCAGTTTTTGACATCTCGAGTTTGAGATATCAGTTAGATATCCCAGTGGTAATGATAAATAGCTTTCAAATTTGGAGATGATTGGATATTTCATTGTGGAGTGAATGAGTGAAATCTGCACTTGTGATGTAAATTTGGAAGTCATCAGTATACAGATAATATTTAAATCATTTGATTGGATGAGATCACCAAAGGAGTGAATGAAGATTAAAAGAGAGATGAGTTCCAAGGATTGACCCCAAAGTACTTTAATATGAAGAGGTAAAGAAAAAGATGAGAAAATAGCAAAGTAGATTGAGAAGGAGTGTCCAAAACTTAGGAGGGAAAACCAAGAGTGTATTATTTTGGAAGTAGAGAAAGTATTTAAAAGGTAGAAGTAATCCATCATCTCAAAGGCTGTCAATTGTCCAAGTTAGATAAGATCAATGATAATTGGCCATTGAACTTGGCAATAAGGAGTTCATTGATGACATTGACAAGATATTTTCTGTGGAAAGGTGGGGGAGGGAGGAACTCAACTTCAGAGTGGAAGAGAATGGAACAGCTGGTATAGAAACCACTCTCAAAGGGGTTTGGTTGCACTGGAAGGTTGAGTGAATCAAGAAGGTGCTATTTTAAGACAGAAATAACCCAGGAAAGAGGAAGGAGAAGGCAGAATCTCTGGTCCACTCTTGAGTGGACCAAAGGAACTGCCTCTAGAGAGGAATTAAAGTTATTTTTTTTTTCTTAAGACATGAAATCCTTTTAGGATCATTCTGCCAGCTTCAACGATGATATATCCTTTTTATTAAAATTAGAGAGGTGGGCTCCCCTTAAAAAACTCTCAGTCCCACAAAAGGACTGAGATTAAGACATGAATTAATGAGGTTAGTGGTTACTACTGGTGAGAAGCAGAAGATGACACAATGACTCGTTTGTTCCATTTTTCAAAGCACCACATCTAGGCACCACATACTAGGTAGTTGTGCACTCCAGGTCACAAAATGGACCAGACAGAGACAGTGTGAGTAGATCAGTGCCAAATTCTCTGTGCAGCTAGAAAAAAACTGCAAAGCATATGTTTTGCTAATAGTTTGCTAGTATCTTTATCTTCCTATATGTATATATGAGTAATTATTCTAATGAGCAAATCTAGGATGACTATAGACATCCCTTTTCAAATATTTTCCAGTCTTCCTGACCACATGTCCATTTTCAGAGCAACATGGGTCCACCTGACATTTCTGATCACACTTGCATTTTCCTGACTCCTGCAATTTCTTCCATTTGCAAATCCGCCAGCCTCTTTCAGTATCCTACTTAAATTTACTCTTTGTGAAGGCTTCCATAATCATCACACCAAAGTGGGCTCTTCTCTAGGCTTGTAGAGCATTCTTTTTGCAGCATTCATTCAGCATTTGTAATGTGATGTTTTGCTTTAGTTATGTGTGTAAAGTTTTTATTCTATTTTTGTAATAAAACACCATGGCCCCAAGGAAAAATATTTTTTTCCTAGTGTAGCAGTCAATGTGTTAAAAGTTTAGGATTGAACGAGATTTTGTGGCTTCTTTTCATTCACTCTCACCAGAGTCTTGGTCCTTTAAAAGAAGCATTTCCAGAATGTCCGATACAGAGAAAATAAGCATATTAAATCCCAGGCATGGCTGCTCTAGTCAGGGTTACATTTTATTTTAGGAACACAGAAGCTAAGATACCTTTAGAAGCCTTGGCCCATTAGGGATATAATAAACCTCTTCCTTTTTTAGCCTCTTCCCTGAAGAAATTGAAACTCCTTCTCATAGTTACATGAGTCTAATAGTACAATGTCTCAGGGAGGAAAATCTCTACTTATATACCATTTAAGCCTAGCCATTTCTGGCAATGACTTAATTTGGACCAAGGCTAGTCTTCCCTGAGTTTTAGAGAAGACTAACTTTCTAAAAAGGGATCTTTCTGAGTTTTGTTTGAGGAAAACTCAGTACTTGATTGCTTTCTCAGAAGCTTCTCTGAGTTAATTTTTCATTAGCATAAGAAAGAATGCAGTCTGACCACAAAACTACCTAGAAGCATTTCTCTACCAATATATTGAAAAACTTAGCTAGAAAGACTTGATATGAAATTATCTGGCACTGTTTACAAATGAATAAATGATTTACAACCACAGAGTTTTTAAAAAATGGAGAGGAAAACAGATTATATAGGACATATTTTCATACTAGCATTCCTTATCATATAAAAGCACTACATATTGGCTCTTTTATTACTAGTTTATTTCATGCAATTATCTGAAATTATACATCATTTTGTTTTGAAATTTATTTTATATTCTGACCAGAACTAGGCTTGGAAGAAGGAAAAGAAAACCTAAATTTATTCCTAAAGGTATAAAAAAGTTCCATTTGTCTGATCCAGAGTCATTGTTGAACAAAGGTACACTTCTTGTTTAGGTGGAAATACCCATTTATTATTCTAAGATGTTGGAATACTATGGAACAAGGTTATATGGTTACAGCTGGCAGTAATTACCTGTCTCGTCCTTGTCTGGAGAAATCTAGAATCTCTTTTTAATGTCACCTACCAAGGTGTTACAAGAGTAATTTACCCTTGTTAGTTAGCATAATTAAATTTTGACTCAAGCCACTTACTGAAAATTCAACAACAACAGCCTTCTGGTCTTAAGGATTCCTGCAAGATCTCTACAAGGTAAGTCTTGAATGAAGTCCTGCCACCTTCACCTTCTTTCTTATCAGGGGAGGGTCTCAAGAGATAATTATTACTCTTTTACACTGGCATTTTCCTAAATAGTTTGTAAACTATTTTCGTATCTATATATAACAATTGGTTTTTTCAGTATAAATAAAAAAAGATAGAAAGAAGCTCTTCTCCAGTCCCCCAACTTCTTTTCTCTTTATAAATCCATGGATAAGCCACAATTCTTTTTAACTCACTCAAAAATCCAAGAGGAGTGTATCTACCAGTTTAATAAGCAAATATCAAAAATAGAGTCCTGCACCCTGGAGAACTGAAAAGGTCTCTCAATGTAATCTCTCTCAGCTGACAAGAGGACCAGAAATATTTCCAGATCACTAAATTTGATGAAGAAACTCAAAATTAAAGTTCTTACCTCTAGTTTACAGGTAATGAGAGCACAGATGTGTTTTGCTTTAAGGAAATATGATACACATGAAACTTTAATTTAAGCAATGGTTGCTCAAATTACAAAATGATTCTTTAAGTGGAAAGTTTTCCATAGAAATTTGTTACTGTTAGTTTCTTGAGAGAGGTGTTGTTTCAAAAGAAGACAAAAAAGTTCACAGCTATGATAAAAGTGAGGGATTAGACATCACTGCTTATTGATGATAAATCTGAAGTTGAACTGCCTCTGAAACTAGACCATAACCACTTAGAAAAAAATTTGATTAACCAAAATTGGATTTGCTGTAACTATTTTATAAAAATGAGATACAATCAAATTGTCTTCCTTATTGCAACAGTATCTGTGCCATTGTCTTCTACCTCTCCTCAAACAACTGTTAATAATTTGGTCCCACGAAAAGCAATACTATATTTCTAGCTTGTGTGGTGGGACTGGTTGCCTAGCATTGCAGTAAATTTTACACAACAGTTGGCAGATGGACCAGACTAGCTCGGCTAAATGAATTAAGAAATCACATAATACTGCAGGGCATATTAAGGAGGAATGTCCAAATGAGACCACTTGATACTCCCTTCTCACAGGCTGACTTCCCCCAGTTTAATGCTTTGGCTGGACAGGCTGTAATTTGATATTAAACAGGGTTCTTATTAAGTAGATACAATGAAATAATGCTGAGTTTTTGTTGCATTAGTGGAGTTAAATGCATTTTATTAGCACTCATTAGCAGAAGGAAAAACTTGGAAATAAGGATTCTTAGCCAAAAGCGGCCCCCATGAGGTAGAGCGATTAAACTGCTTGGGACCAGCGAACAGGATATGGGCCACACACAGCAGATTCTGAAAGTGTGTCCTCAGTCTTCTCCATGACTAAAATGTCTGAGAACAGTTGGGGGAAGAAATGTTAGGTCCAACTGCAGGTCAGCCGAAAATATGTGCCTCTTTTTAGAGCTGTTAATTTGACAAAAGGCAGAAGCTTCAGAAAGAAAGCACGATTATGATTTATGTTTTAGATTTGAAAGGAAGTCTCTTACTTTGGGGACTTAGGGGAAAAAAATGCTACCGGCTATTCAATTTTGAAGGACACGTCATGAAAATTGCTTTTATTCTGCTTATAAGGGAAAAGAAATACATTGAGTGGGAACATTTATACGTAAAATGAACTTTATTTCTTAAGCTTCTCATTAGGAAAACCCACCACAGAAGAAGAAAATATTTACAATTTAGCCAATCTGAGTAGCGTTACTCAACTATAGTTCAAGTTCATGTTCTAAATGACTTCACATAAGTCTCTTTAAGGCCTTCTCTTATCATTAGCACTCAAAATACACAGTGACAAGGGCTGGGCCCAAAGGGACTTAAGTGAGATGTTTATACACACACACACACACACATACACCATTGCTCTGAAATGAAAGTTTCCCCAAAAAGAAAAAAAAATGACATTTTGAAGAGCTATTCTTGCTTAATTAAAATTCACTAAACATAATTTTGAGCTAAACAGTTGTATGATAATAAGTTTCAAATAATGCTATAACTTCAGAAATTGAGAGTTTGCTTGGCCTGTTATGTCTCTGTGATGCAACCTTATGCAGTGACCAATTCTGTGAAATGTGCCTAGTTACTGGCCTATTATTAACTCTTATTACATTTCTACTCACAAAATTTTTGTCTCCTGGGATCTAACCTCCTATTTCCCATAGTCTGCTGGAGATCTACTTCTGGCTGTTCTAGAAACCTAGTATGTTCCAAACCAACTCCATCATCAATCCTCCTAAAAGCCTCCTATTCTCCCTTTGGAAAATAGCCACCAAGTGAATTTTCTGGGAGCACATCTCCAAATGAGCCGTGTTTTCTTACTTAAAGTCTTCAGTGGGGCTCTGTTGTCCCAGTATGTAAAAGAAGTATGATACATATGATCTATTACAGCACTGTAGAGTTCAAACAAGATGTTACATCAAGCCATCTACTCAGGAATGGTCACATAGTCAGTGCACAGTAGAAGTATTTATCATCTGGTGTCCACACTCTTTTCTTTCGTTAAGTTGACCTGTTTACTGCTTTCCATACATGCCACTCATAATTCATTTTCCTTTGCCTTTTCTCATTCAATTCTCCTGGCCTGGAGTGCCAGGCCCTCACCCACTCAAATTCCAATTCTGTTTACCCTCTGGGACTCAAATGAAGCCTTTCCATACTCTCTGGACGTAAAATTTATTATCATCCCTACTCTCAACAACTACAGCACTTCAGTTAGAGTTCTTTAATTATTCTTGTAATTTTCTTATCAGTTTGCTAAATGCTGACAGTTAAGGAAAAGATTTACATCTAATTTATCTTCATATCTATTCTCTCATAATGACTATCAGGAGTCTTGTAACTACCTCAAGGACCTCTGCACAACTCCTGGAGTCTATCTGTGCCTCTCCCACCTAACTCCATCTTATGATCTTATGTCTGTGCAGAACCAAAGTGCGGTGGAACTTCAAATGAAATAGGGTTTGTTTTTGACAGAGCGGCGCTTAATGCTCCGATTCTCACAGTAATGTACACAAGCCAAGTATACATTTTCTTTCTATTCTCTTAGCAGTTCAGCATAAACAGCCAAGCCTTCCTTAGAATACTCTAGAAAGTGCATTTTGGTTATTGCCTTGTACTTTTTAAAAAAAAAATCAAGAGAAGCTCTATAAGCCAATATATTTTCACATCCATTTATGTTTCCTGTGTGTGCACTACATAAAGTCTGGCATCTAGCACAGTGGTGTACTCATAGAGGTATTCAGATCGTGTTTACCAAGCAATAAAAAATACTCAATAATTTTCTAATTAAAATCCTTGATTCCAAAAGTTTGACCCTATAAATCTATTTTAGTTATTTAGTCCAAAAAATTATTGATTTGTAAAAAGGAGTGCTTTGAAAATGCAGCAATAGGGAGCAATTAAATAAACTCTAGTATTAAAAGAAGTGGTAAAAGTAACACCAAGAAATTACACTTTTTGAGTGGTTACAATGGCAGGTGCTCTGCTGCTGATTTTAATGACTCTTCAAAATATCTTTAATAAGTATGCCCATTGTACAGATAAGAAAACTGACTCTTAGGAAGCTTAAATCATTTGAGAAGGAAATAAAATTCATTTCATTAAGAGATAATATGTGGTTAATGTGATGATAGTAGACTATTTAATAACTTGGGCAAATATTTACTGGACAGTTTTATTATGAAAATATAAAACTGGTTATAAAACAATTTTAGGATTCCACATACATGCAAAATGTAAAGGGGAAAAAAAGAAAGGCTAGACAGACAACATACCAAAACATCTCAAGTGCTTATCTTTGAGTGATGGGACTGTAACTATGTTTTATGTTGTTGCTATAATTGTTGTTATTAATTATTACTATGTACTTCATTGTATTTTATAAATTTGTATAAGGATCATAAGTTATTTATCTATTTATTTTTTTTTTCTAGTATTTTCTTCCCCGGCCTCTTTTCTTTTCTCCCTTTTATTTCATCATATAATGGGGGTACAAATATTGTTAGGGTTACATCCATTGCCCCTACCACTCCTCCCACCCCCACATGCCAGAGCTCCAAGCGAGTCCAATCCCCAGATGGCGCACACGGCACACATTATGTAACTCTACACTTCCTCCCCACTCCCGCCTGCCCTCCATCTGACAAAAGATTTTTTTTTTTTTACATTTTGGATACATTGTATAACTTTGCCTCTCCTTAAGAGGGGTTAGAGGTATGCCTTTCCCCCCGACAATGCTCGCTACATCCCTATGATGTGGGTCTTGCCCCCCCCCCGAAACCCTGGTGAACACTACCACCATTTGAGCACCATAGTTTTAACCAGTCAGTACCAATTTGATGGCAAGTAGCCCATTTTCCATATTGTGTGTCACCTCACTTTGGATAACGGACTTAAGCTTAATCCAGGATAGCATAAACGGTGTTAGCTCACTGTCCTTTCTTAGAATTGAGTAACAATATGCTAACAACTCCATTGTGAGCATATACCACATTTTAGTTGTCCACTCATGAATTGACAGGCACTTGGGTTCTTTCCATGACCGTGCAATAGTGAATTGTGCTGCCATAAACATTCAGGTGCAGATGTCTTTATAATAGAATGACTTGTGCTCTTTTGGGTGGATGCCCAACAATGCTATTGCTGGGTCGAATGGTATTTCTATTGCTAGCTGCTTGAGGTATCTCCAAATTCTTTTCCACAAAGGTTGCACTAATTTGCAGTCCCACCAGCAGTGTATGAGAGTTCCTGTCTCTCCACATCCT
>CAUYPO010005584.1:0-27122 GCA_963574435.1 Cheirogaleus major
TTGATTGTTTCCTTCATTGCCAGAATTTCTGTTTGGTTCTTCTGGATAATCTCAATTTCCTTGGAGAATCTTTCATTCATTTCCTGTACAGTTCTTGTGGTTTCTCTATGTTGTGATTCTATTTTCTCTTCAATTCCATTAAGTTTTGTAGCAATCCAAATTCGGAAATCTTCCTATCTCAGTTTACTCATATCACATAAGTTGGTGTCAGATGATGGAGAATGAATATTTTGCTTTGGAGGTGACTTTTCTCTCTGCTCCTTCATGTTTCCTGTGAACTTTCGCTGGTTCTTTCTCATCTGTTTGCTGTGTTGAGGATCAGTGGCGATGGGGCTGGATTATGAGGTAAAATCTAGGATTCAGGAGGAATGATCCTTGGCTGATCTGGGGATATATGCTCTGGACCTGTAACATCAGCAGAGTTTGAGTGGCCGGAGGCCACTGAAATGGTCCACCGAGAAGTGAAATATTTCACTTTTCCATGTGACACCAGCGGAACTTGGGCCTCTGCAGCCCCCCAGGGAGCATCCATGGAGGGTCACACTCACTCCACCACTCTTTAGCCAGCAAAGCTGGAGTGGCTGGAGACCCCTGACAGGTTCCACCAAGGGGTGGAAAGTTTTTTCCCCTTTTTCATGTCCAGGCATAGCTGGGTCCGCTGCAGACCCTTGGGGAGGATCCGCGAGGGTCGCGCTTGGTCTACCACTCTTTAGCTGGCAAGTCTGGAGCAGCTGGGGACCCCTGACAGGTTCCGCCGAGGTGGGGAGAGTTTTTTCCTTTTTGCACAACCAGGCGTAGCTGGGTCTGCTGCAGACCCTTGGGAAGGATCTGCAGAGGGTTGTGCTCGCTCTACCACTCTTTAGCTGGCAAGTCTGGAGCGGCTGGGGACCCCTGGCAGGTTCCACTGAGTGGGGGGAGTTCTCTCCCTTTTGAGTGAGCTGGTGTGGCTAAGTCCACTGCAGACCTTTGGGGAGGATCCGTGGAGGGTCGCGCTTGCCCTACCACTCTTTAGCCAGCAATTCTGGAGCGGCTGGGGACTCCTGGCAGGTTCCGCCAAGGGGTGGGAAGTTTTATTTATTTATTTTTCCCTTTTCGCAGGACCAGGCATAGCTGGGTCCACTGCAGCCCCCTGGGCAAGATCCGCAGAGGCTTGTGCTCGCTCCCTCTACCGCTCCCTCCCCAGCTGCGCTTGGGTCGTCCGAGTCCACTGGACCACTCAGTCAAATGAGCGATCTGTCTCACTTTTCTGTCCTTTCACCAGTGAGGCATATGCTGCTGTTGTATATAAATCTCCCAGCCAAGGAGACCCTGCACTGTTCCCTGTAGATTTCTAATTGCTCTCTGCTCCTGCCTCCCCTCCGAACTGCCTGACCGCCTGTGTTACCTCTTCACACTGATTTCAGGCACTTCCCTGCTTGCATGGGTGTGGAGGTCTGCAAAGGAGAAGTCGTCCTGCTGTGGCACAAAACACAGAGTCCTGTTCAGCTAGCTGATGAGTGCGGCCAGCTTGCACTCCAATCCCCGCTGTACCACTCGGAGTCTCGGAACTTCATGGCAAATCCACTGCGTCGTTTTCCTCCTTTTCCCAGCACTGCTGCCCTTCAAAGCTTCTCTGTAGTTCCATGAAACTGATCCTGTGGGAGAACTACCCCCTCGTGTGATTCAGGTCGCCTTCTTCACCTCCCATTCTGGGGGCAGAGAGCCAGAAGTTCATCCCTAATCTGCCATTTTTGACAATCTCCTCCTGCAGGTTTTTTATTTTATACATATGTGTTATCTCTATTCACCTATTTTCTTATGTCAATTATGATATCATCTATAATACAGTAGCAGCTTTAAGAAATTTGTCATTTCTAGTATTTTGTTACTAATTTTCTAGGTAAATTTCACTAAGGTCAAAAAATACACACTAATTAATTCCAATCATTTAGAGTCTTTTGAGGCTTACTCTTCCATTCATCATATGCTCAATTTTGGTAAATTTTCCATGCACATTTGAAAAGAATGGATTGCTCAAGTATTAAATGGTGTGTGTGTGTGTGTGTGTAAAAGCAATACTTTACATAGATTAAATAATATGTATTTTAAAATATTAAATATAAATATATTATATTCAATGTAGCAAATATACTGAAGTATATATTTTATAAATATTTACTATACTTATAGAAGCAATAATAGAAAGTTGCCCATCAAAGAAAAGTCCAGGACCTGATGGTTTCACTACTGAATTCTACAAAACATTTTTAAAAAAGTAATACCAATCCTAATGCAACTATTGGGAATGTAAATTAGAGTAGAAGAAAAATAGAAAAAAAGGTTTTAAAAAGTAATACCAATCCTACTCAAACTCTTCCAAAAAAATCAAGGAGGAGGGAATACTTCCAAACTCATTCTATGAGGCCAGTATTACCTAATACCAAAATTAGAGAAACAACACAAAGACACAACCAAAAAAGAGAACTACAGGCCAATATCTCTGATGAACATGAATGCAAAAATCTTTAACAAAATACAAGCAAACTGAATTCAATAACACATGAGAGAAGTCATTTATCACGATCAAAAGAAATTCATACTAGGGATGCAAGGATGGTTCAACATACACAAATCAGTAAATGTTATATATCACAATAACAAAACCAAAAACTCGTGGGAGGGGGAGGAGGGGATGGGTATATTCACGTCTAATGGATGCAGTATGCACTGTCTGCAGATGGACATGCTTGAAGCTCTGACTCGGGTGGGGCAAGAGCAATGTATGTAACCTAAACATTTGTACCCCTACAATATGCTGAAATAAATAAATAAATTAAATAAAAAGCATTTCAATAGATGCTGGAAAAGCATTCAAAAAATCTGAAATTTCTTCATTAGAAACTCACAAACTAGGTATAGAAGGAACATACCTCAACATGGTAGAAGCCATATATGATAAACCCACAGCTATTATCATATTGAAAGGGGGAAAACCAAAAGCCTTTCCTCTAAGATCTGGAACAAGAGAAACATGCTCACTTACGCCATTTTATTCTACATAGTACTATAAGTCCTAGCCAGAAGAATTAAACTAGAGAAAGAATTATAAATCTATAAATGGTGCTGGCAATACTAGAAATCCACATGCAGAAGCATGAAACTAGACCTTTATTTTGTGCCATAAATAAAATTTAAATCAAAATGGATTCAAGCCTTAAATCTAAGACCTGAAACTATGAAACATTAGGTATACAATCCAGGACATTGACCTATGCAAAGATTCTTGAGTAAGACTTCAAAATCAGAGGCAGTCAAAACAAAAATGGACAAATAGGATCACATCTAGCTAAAAAGCTTTTGTAGAGCAAAAGAAACAATCAACAGAGTGAAGAGACAACCCACAGAATGAGAGAAGATATTTGTAGACTACCCATCTGACAAGAGGTTAATAACCAGAATATATATGGAACTCAACTTGATAATGAAAAATTAAAATGGATGAATAGACATTTCTCAAAAGAAAACATACAAATGGCCAAAAGGTATTAGAAAAAATTCTCATTGTCACTAGTCATCAGGAAAATTGCAATTAAAACCACAATTAGATATCATTTCATACCTTTTAGAATGGCTATTACCAATAAAATGAAAGATAAGTTTTGGCAAGGATATGGAGAAAAGGGAAACCTTGTACTCTGTTGGTGGAAATGTAGATTAGTACAGTCATTATGGAAAATGGTATGAAGGTACCTCAGAAAACTAAAAATAGAACTATCATATGATCCAGGAATCCCAATTCTTGGCATATATCCAAAGGTACTGAAATCAGTATGTAGAAGAGATATATGCACTCCTATTTTCACAGCAGCATTATTTACAGCAACAAAGATATGGAAGCAATTTAAGTGCCCATTAATGGATACATGGATAAAGGAAATGTGGTACATATATAAACAATGGAATACTATTCAGCTTTTTAAAAGAAGAAAATTCTGCCATTTGCAACACATCAATGTACCTGGAGGACATTAAGCTGAGTGAATTTAGCCATACACAGAAAGACCGATGCTACATGATCTCAAATATATGTAGAATCTGAAAAATTCGAACTCATAAAAGAAGAGTGCAATGGTAGTTACAAGAGATTGTGTGGGTGGTGGATGAGTCAAAAGGAAGATGTGGGGAAGAGGTGAGATGTTGGTCATAGGGTACAAAATTTCAGTTAAAAGGAATAATTTTAATTATATATTGCATAGTGTGGTGAGTATGGTTGATAAAATTCTATTGTATATTTCAAAATTGCTGAAACGGTTGGTTTTAAGTGTTCTCACTACATGAAATGATAAGTATTTGATCTTTGGCTATGCCAATTACTTGATTTAATCATTCATCAATGTATATCTATATCATAATGTCACAGTGTAGTCCATAAATGTATTAATTTATTATTTTGTTAATTAAAATGACATAAAATATTTTTAAAAATCAGGTAAGAGGCAAAAGAATTAAATACAACTATAACTAAGTTCTGTTAATAAATGCATGATATAAATATATGTAAATTGAGACATGTGGAGGGAGGAGAGGTGAAAGTGAAGAGTTCTTGTATGCAAGTGCAGTTATATAAACTCCTTGGTCACCTTAAATAAAATAACTATAAAAGACAAGAAAAAGAGAAAAGTATGAAAATCTATCAATAAAACAAAATACAGAAGACAGAAGAAAGGAAAATGGGACAAAACAACTGCTAAACAAACAACAGTTATTGATACAATGGCAGTAGTAAATCCTTATCTATAAATAATTTCTTTAAATGTAAACAGACTAAACTCCCCAACAGAAAGATACAGAGTAGCTCAATGGATAAAACTCACGCCCTCACTGTATACAGTCTATGTGAAATTCACTTTAGATCCAAAGACACACACAGATTGAAAGTGGAACAATGAAAAAAATATTCCATGAAAAGAAAGCAGAAGTATCTAGAAACAAAGAGAGAAATGATAAAAGGGTCAGTTCAACAGGAATGTATAACAATTAGAAATATATACTCACCTAATATCAAAGCATTAAAGTATATAAAACAAAAACTGACAAATTTGGAAGGAGAAATTTACAACAATACAACAATAGTAGGATACATTATTCCCCTTCTATAATGGATAAGAACATCTAGACAGAAAATTAATAAACAACAGATTTGACCAACAGTACTGATTGACCAAATATATATATATATATATATATATATATATATATATAGAGAGAGAGAGAGAGAGAGAGAGAGAGAGAGAGAGAGAGGGTGCCAAACTATTCTTAACAATCAATTCTCATGGAATATAACAGAGCAAGAACTCATTCATATGGTCATGTAATCTGTATGAGATCTATGTCCTCCTTTTGTTTTTATCCAGCTCCTAGTTGTCTAGCCAGTGCAGTTCCCCCTACACTCCCCTTCCATGAGGTAAGAGGGAATGGGCTGCCTGTGAAGCATGTTAGAATGCTCAGGAAGGTAGGCATCTGCCTCCTGGGCTGTCCTGGAAACTGTGGGCTCTGGGGAATCCATTTTTAATTATGTGTTTTGTTGATATTTATTTGTAGGAATTAATTATATATTTGGGATGTGAATCGCTTATCTAACATATGATACAAATATTTTATCCCATTCTATAAGCTGTCCTTTTATTTTGTTGCTTGTTTCCTGTGCTGTGCAGATGCTTTTTAGTTTGATGTAAAGCCACTTGTCAAATCCTGCTTTGTTACTATGCTTGCAATATCATAACCAAGAAATTATTGCCAAGACCAATTTTGAAGAATTTTCCTTATTATCTCCTAGGAGTTTTACAGTTTCATGTCTTATGTTTAAGTCATTAATCTATTTTAAGTTGATTTTTGTGTATGGTGTAAGATAGGGGTCCAATTTTATTCTTTTGCATGTGGAAATCCAGTTTTCCCATCACTATTTATTTAAGAGACTGTCCTTTCCTGATTGTGTATTCTTGGCACACTCTTATTGAAGAGTAGTTAACATTTAATATGGGAATTTCTTTTGGTGGCAGTGGGGGGGACTTTCTATTCTGTTCCATTGGTCTATGTCTGTTTTATTTCAGTGCAATAATATTTTGATTATATTAGCTTTGTAATATATTTTGAAATCAGTGTGATGCCTATAGCTTTGATCTTCTTGCTCAAAATTTTCAACTATTTGGGGCCTTTTGTGGTTCCATGTGAATTTAAGAATTTTTTTTCTATTTCTGTGAAAAATATCACTGGGATTTTTAATATATATATATTTTTCCTTTTTAGCACAGAAATACTGGTAAAAGTCACTGGGATTTTAATAGGGATTGCACTGAATTTGCAGATCACTTTGTGTAATATAGACATTTTATCAATCTTAATTCTGATAATCATGAAGATGGGATGTTTTTCTATTTATTTTTGTCTTTGTTTCTTTCATCAGTGTTTTATAGTTTTCAGTATACAACTCTTCCACCTCCTTGGTTAATTCTATTTCTAATAATTTTTTTCTTTATGATTCTTATATAAATGGTACTATATTCTTAATTTTCTCTTTGGATAGTCTATTGTGACTGTACACAAATGAAACTGATTTTTGTAAATTAATTTTGTATCTTGTGAAATACTGAATTCATTTATTAATTATAACATTATTTGTGGAATCTTTGGGGCTTTCCAAATATAAGGTCATATTATCTGGTAACAGAGACAATTTATATTTTCATCCTTTCCAATTTAGTTATATTTTATTTTTCTTGCCTACTTGCTGTGGTTAAAAGTTCCAGTACTATGTTGAATAAAAGTGGTGATAGTTGTAGTCTTGGCCTTGTTCTGACCCCTAGAGGAAAGGCTTTTAGTTTTTCAGTTTTCATTGTTATGTTAGCTGACAATCCATGATGCCAGCACATATTCTCAGATATTTGCCTTCTCTAAGGAGTTGACCTCAGATGATGAGAGCTGCTTCATTCAAGTTGTACATGCTTCCTGGGGGCATCCGGTTATCAATGAGGTCAGTGTTGGCATATAAAGTCTAAACCAATCATCCCAACTTGGGAAAACTCTGTTTGGCCACCATAGCTTCAGACCTCTGTGGATGCAGTAAATGCCTCTTCATTGCCTACACTGACCTACGTTGACATTCAACTTCTCCTTCTTCCCAATGCTCCTCCCTGCCTCCCTCCCTTCCTCCTTTCCATCCTCCTGTCCTTCCTTCCTGCTTTTCTTCCTTCTTTTCCCCCACATCCATCTCAGAATCTGTACCTTTGGGGTCCCAATCTCCAGCAATCCCTTTCTTCACTTTGCCATTGTTTTTTGAAAGTTGGGAAGGAGGAATATAATTAACTGTATAACATAAATTAAATATGTTCTAGGTGATATATAGAAGATGGTGCATATATTTTGAGGATAGATTAAGATAAGTTTACAGAGGAAATTAATATGTTTAATTAATGAAAAATTTGGTTGACATATTTTAAAATAACACTATATGATTATAGTTGATTATAAATGAAAGATATGTTATCTTCAATTTCCAAACAAATATTTTATTAAAAATTGCAATTGTTCTTTTTAATTCTCTTATTGACATAGTAGATAAAATATCCATAATGATATAAATGTCAAATAGTAGAGAAGAAAATCAAATACCATTTATATTCATAGTCTCTTCAATGGAAGTATATGTTTCTAATGGCTGCTAATGTCTGTCATTTAAAGTTAATTTCTTATAGATTTGTTAAAATAATTTTGATGAAAAGGAGAAAGTCTATACTCACAAATTTTGGATATGGATAGGACTAATCACTCATTAATATATTTTTCGTATACATAAAATGGCATGGAGGTTTAACATAACTTTTGAAGAGAAATCACTGGGTAAAAGATGGAAAGATTAGAAATTATTATTAGTGGTACTTCTCTGAAAATGATAGTTTTAGAATGACTTTCTTTCCACTGTACCAGTCAGCTTGGTATTTTATGTTTAAGTTATATTTAAGTTACAAAATACCTGGGTATTTTGTAGAATAGCTTGCAGTAATAAAGATGTGTTTATCACTCACTCTTCATCATGGCTTATTGATGGTTCTGCTTTGTGTCCTCTTTAATCAGGAACCCAGGCAGAGGACACAGCCACTCTGTGGTACTTTGCACAGCTCATGGCAAAGAGAAAATGTACCTGACAGTGAAAAACATAATGAGCCTTAATATTTCTACTTGGAAATGTACATGTTACTTTCATTCATATATATTGACAAAAAAGATCAAGGCCTGGCCCAATACTAATGGGAAAGAACAATTCTCTCATTGTAGGGAGTTCTGTAGGGATGAGCAAGAACATTTGAACTATAATATCTGATGCCTCACCACCAAGTAAATTATTATAAAATCTCAACAGTCCACAATAATATTCTCTATAGGAATTTTGGAAATATTAGCCCTGAAATTGTCAAGTGGATTTTGCTACCTATGTAAAGGTGGGGAAATGGAGGGAGACAGGAAAAGAGAGAGAGAGAGAGCGTGATTGTGTGATAGTTTTAACTCCTAAACCTTCCTCTTGTATTGGTACCATTTATTTAAATTATCCAGGAATCAGCATTCCCTATGATTAGTATAAATATCACCAGATTTACATTCATTTAAATTTATGTATTCATTTTTTCATGGTGATGGGACACCTTTTCCATATAGAAAATTAGAATACATGGTATTATGTCTCCAACTTCATTCTCTACCTGGCCTTTTTTGAAACATTCTCCCTCATAACTTCTCTTCATTTATTTCTTTTTCGGGGCATAAAAGAAAAGATTCATTGTTGGAATGTGAATTCCATAAAGATATGGATTTCCCCTGGTGTTGGAAATAGCTCCCTGGAGACTGTAGCTATGGGAAAGTCTCTGGACCAAAAGAGAGACACAGCTTCTGGGTGGAAAATCCAGTCCAAAAGGCTCTGGAATGACACTGGGCAAAGCCAGTGTTTACTATGGTATGAACAATGTAAGCATGGAGAGGATGGGTAAATTCACAATTAATGGGTATGGAGCACACTGTCTGGGGGATGGGCACACTTCTAGCTCTGGCTTGGGCGATACAAAGGCAATATATGTAACCAAAATGTTTTTACCCCACAATATTCTGAAATTTAAAATAAAAAAGAAATATTGAATCCATTTGGAGGCACAGTAGAGTACACAGCCATAATTGCCATGATATTTCAATGGCATTTGTGTAATCACAGGAGAAATGAATGAAAGTAGACCCTAATTAAAGAAACCCATGTTCAAAAGAATGGCAGCTGGTTAGAACAGATTGTGCCAAGAAATGAATTAATATGTGGAATCATCCACAGTCTCCTGTTAAATAAAATATCTCATGCTCAAGAAAACAAGTAGTGTAAGGGGTCACAATAGCTAATACTGATTTATTCCAAAATAGAAATACCTTTATTGGTTTCTAACAAATAAATTCTAGGTTATTTTTGAAACCACCTCCACAGAGAATATGGAGCAAGTTATCCAGGTATGTTCACTACAGGAAAATTAATTAAGCTGTGATCTGTGTGCTTTATCACAAAAATAATTTTGTAGAATTGTACAAACATGTGCTCCTTTTCTTGCTTTTTACATTTATTTTACTTTAACATATTTACAGGACTATGATTCACATTTCAGATGTATATTAACTTTTCAAAAGATGAGCTAGAGGTGAAAGGTGTGGATCCTGTTTCAGTCTTCTACATGTGGCTATCCAGTTTTCCCAGCACCATTTATTGAATAAGGATTCTTTTCCCCACTGTATGTTTTTGTCTGCTTTGTCAAAGATTAGATGGCTATATAAGGATGGTTTTATATCTGAGTTCTCAGTTCTGTCCCATTGGTCTGTGTCCCTGTTCTTGTGCCAGTTCCATGCTATTTTACTTACTATAGCCTTGTAGTATAGTTTGAAGCCTGGTAAATTGATGCCTCCCATTTTGTTCTTTTTGCCTAGGATTGCTTTTGCTATATGGGGTCTTCTCTTGTTCCATATGAACTATAAAATTATTTTTTTCTATATTTGTGAAAAATGATGTTGGTATTTTTATAGGGATTGCATTGAATCTGTAGATCACTTTGGGTAGCATAGACTTTTTTTTATTTCATTATATTGTGGGGGTACAAATATTGTTAGGATTACATATATTGCCCCTGCAAACCCTCCCCCACCCTGTGCTAGTGCATAGACATTTTAATAATGTTGATTCTGCCAACCCACGAGCATGGTATGGTTTTCCACCTGTTTATGTACTTCGCTATTTCCTTCCTCACTGTTTCAAAATCAACTCATGGTGGATAAGAGACTTAAACCTAAGGCATGAAACTACAAGAATTCTAAAAGAAAACGTTGGAAATACTCTTCTAGACATGGCCTAGGCAAAGAATTTATGAAGAAGACCACAAAGACAATCACAGCAACAAAAAATATAAATAAATGGGACCTGATCAAATTAAAAAGCTTCTGTACAGCCAAAGAAACTATCACTAGGGCAAACAGACAACCCACAGAATGAGAGAAAATATTTGCCTGCTACACATCCGATAAAGGGCTGATAACCAGAATCTATTTAGAACTCAGGAAAATCAGCAAGAACAAATCAAACAACTCTATCAAAAAGTGGGCAAAGGACAAGAACAGAAACTTTTCAAAAGAAGACAGAATAATGACTAACAAATATATGAAAAAGTGCTCAACATCTTTAAGCATCAGGGAAATGCAAATCAAAACCACAATGAGATATCACATCTCCAGTGAGAATTGCTTTTATCAAAAAGTCCCAAAACAATAAATGTTGGCGTGGATGCGGAGAGATAGGAATACTCATATACACTTCTGATGGGACTGCAAACTAGTGCAACCTCTGTGGAAAGTAATATGGAGATACCTCAAAGAGATACAGGTAGATCTACCATTTGATCCAGCATTCCCTTTACTGGGCATCTACCCAAAAGAACAAAAGACATTCTATTAAAAAGACATCTGCACTCGAATGTTTATAGCAGCACAATTCACAATTGCAAAGATGTGGAAACAACCCAAGTGCCCATCAATACATGAGTGGATTAACAAAATGTGGTATATGTATACCATGGAGTACTATTCAGCTGTAAGAAACAATGGTGATATAGCACCTCTTGTATTTTCCTAGACAGAGCTGGAGCCCATTCTACTAAGTGAAGTATCCCAAGAATGGAAAAACAAGCACCACATGTACTCACAATCAAATTCATTTTAACTGCTCAACACTTAAGTGCACATATAGGAATAACATTCATCGGGTGTCGGCCAGATAGGAGCGGGGAGGAGAGGATGGGTATATACATACATAATGAGTGTGGTGCACACCATCTGGGAGATGGACACGCTTGAAGCTCTGACTCGGGGGGTGGGGGGGTAAGGGCAATATAGGTAACCTAAACATTTGTACCCCCATAATATGCTGAAATAAAAAATAAAATAAAATAAATTTTTAAAAAGATAGGACTAGATATTTCTGTCTAGCAGTATGCTTATTGGTTACTAAAGTATACCCTAAGAATAATTGACTCTGTAATAATATCATTTGTTTTTAATTGCAGAACCATCTGTCATATTGAATTCATTTTCTGAATACATTTTCAATTCATTTTCTGATTGAATTAATTAGTCCTTAGTTCACTGTGATGTCTTCAAGTGTATGTACACTTACAGTTTCATTTTCTTTTTTAATATTATTTTTTCCTATCATTTCTTAAACCCAGCTTAAAGTATAATACATTTTAATTTTTCATGCAGTTTCTGCAGTCATATCTGAATTCCTCTTTTCTTAAACAGAAGGCCATGATAAAAAACAAAATGCTATATTCTAAATTCGTTACATTAAACATTCTGTCAAAAGGCCCCTAGTCAAGGCATGCAAAAACTTAATGCATTGAAAATGAAATAAGTGGAAGTTGTCTAACCATAATACTGAAGTCACTGAGAAGACAATGTCTAGGATCTGAAGAATTTGGATCAGACATAAAATAGAAACTACTTTGTGAAAGTTTAGGATGACATTTGACCTCAGGCTAATTCTGATTAGAGCATCTTCAATTTCTGAGAAATGTCAAATTCTCAACCTGTGATTAAGCTCCAATAATGTACTGAGATTTGCCATTTTAACTAATTATTTAAATTTACAGATCTAATTTTCTTTATAAGAGAAAGTAATTTAAAAAACATATTATCAATGAATTCATGAATTCCAAATTTGCTATGTTTTTAGCTCATATTTATCTAAGGTGTTTGTTTAGCTTCTGTGAAAAATAAATATGTCATTTAATATAGTCTGTCATGCTTTTATTAATTTAAAACTACTTATATAATCTTTATATATACTATATATATTTTATAAAATCTTTATATAAAGATTGTGCTCATTCTTTACATCTTCATAGAGTTCATTTAAAGGATAGACAAAAATATTCCACCTGTTCCTGCAGATGAATATTTGAACTTCTTACATATGAATGATGTTGTAGATAATTCAGACTATACAAATGTGAACTATCTTTAGAATACATTATAGAAATGGTAGGTGAGTAAATTTGTGCCCTTGCTATTGAACTAATTTATGGTCTCCTGGACAAGGTATGATAGTACCAATTTCTGCACATACTAGCTAATACACTTTTACACACTGACCTGCAATATAAAGCTACTGAATATTTAATATTTAATTTGCATTTTAATTTTTATATGATTAGAAGAATTTATTGTCCTTATTTAATAAAATAAGGACACATAACCACATGAGTGTCACATGAGTGACACATGAGTGACCACATGAGTGACTATTATTTTCCTTTCTACTTCTGTTTTTATCTCTTATTCTCTCTTAAATCTGACCTGTCTCCTCAGTCAGATTAAACCTCATGGTCCATCTTTATGGTGGTATCTTTCATATAGTCTCATCAACCTGTTGCAAATTTCTTTTATCATCCAATTTCTTTCTTCTTTTTTTAGTTTGACAAATTTATTGGTATCTTAGTAAAGACATTCATCTCAGTCATTTCTCTCTCTCACCTTGACCTTAGGTTAATATCAAGAAAAGATGTAGGAGAGGAATATTATTTTAACAAACAGTAAAATGGACAAAAATGGATAGTTTGCCTATATTAAAGTAAGTTAAAGTCAAATTCATGTATCTTGATAAAATTAAATCATGTAAGAACTAAGAGTTCTATATACATTTCCATTGTTTTACCTGGGGCTTATTCTAAACTTAAAAGCAAGTGAACAAAGTGTTAGGAATACACACAGGCTGCTTCTCTGGAGTTATTACCTACTAAAAGAGCTCAGCGAATAGTTACCACCAATAAAATAGACTGAAGCTGCCTCCAAATTTTTCAAGGGAATCATAATACTGTATGTTTCTTTTGTCTCTGACTATGCTTTTAAAGATGTGTAACTGTCACATTAAAAAAAGTTCATATACAGGAAAATGGGCTCCACATGTACTCACCATCAAATTGGTTCTGACTGATTAAAACTATGGTGCTCAAATGGTGGTAGTACTCATCAGGGAGTCGGGGCGGGGGAGACCCACATCCTTGGGATATGGCGAGCATTTGTGGGGGGGGAAGGGAATACTTCTAACCCTTCTTAGGGAGAGGCAAAGAAATATAATGTAACCAAAATGTAAAAAAAAAAAATCTTTTATCGGGTGGTGGGCAGGTGGGGGGGGAGGGGAAGAGTGTATACTTACATAATGGGTGTGACACGCACCTCCAGGGGGTTGACATGCTTGAAGCTCTAGCACAGCGGGGAGGGGGGAGGGTTGACAGGGGCAATATATGTAATCCTAACAATATTTGTACTCCCATAATATAATGAAATTAAAAATATTTTTTCCCATGGAAAAAGAAAGTTCATATACAATACACAAACACCCTACAAATACACAAATCTAACAAAGCATATGTGGTGAGAGATTCCACAAAATATGTTTGAAGATGCATTTTCTTTTCTTCTATTTTCAGTACCTAAAATGTGCTTTTTGAAAGGCCATCACTGGTCAATATGTATATACTTAAAACCATGTAATTGTATTTATAAGAAAGCCTGTAGTTCAATTCAAATTGAATTTCACAAGTTAGTAACTTAAATGCTTAGACAAAGTTACAGAAAGTGTATCTTCTTGTTTTCCATCTTCATACAATGTTAAATTTTTTATTGGGGTGTATACCTTTTAAAATATAAAAACAGCCAGATACTTGATCAATATGCACATTTAAATTTTTGGTGGTGGTTTGTATTTTAAAAGAAATAGCTTCCTTATGATTTGCCTCAAGTTGTGGTGCAAATGCTTACAGGAACTAGCTAATAAACAAAAAACCAGGAGAAGCACATTCAAAATACTGATTTACTTTGGTAGCAAATGGTTTTTCTTTGAAGGCTAGTGAAGAAAGATAAGACCTATTTAAGGTAAATTGAGCTATTTCAAATACTCAACAGTTTACATAAAAACTTAAAATATATTTATTTTTTTAAAAAAGAGCTAAGTGTCTTATCCACTGATGTCAATGCAATACCTAGTTTATATTGACTTGAAACAAAACAAATGCCCATAAGGAAAAACAGCTGTATTTTAATTTTATCTAAATTTACTTTCAGTCTATAGTTCAGTAACATTCCCTCCCAATACAATACTCCCTCTCTCTATAGGCTGTTCCTGGGAGCCAGTTTAGGTAATGAGGGAGTTAAGAGTGTAATTGCTTGCAGTTTTAAATAGTAACTTTTTGCTTCCCTTTCAATGTGCTGATAGTTGCGTCTAAAAAAATTATGCAATTCTTAAAAAGGTACCATTTCTGACTTCTTTATTATCTGTAACCTTTGGGAATTAACCACATGAAACTACAAAATTAGCAAATGTCTTAAAATCTATATAAAACATAAATTACTTCTAATTTCAAACTATCATTTATTAGTGTACTACTCAATCTTTAAAAAAAATGAAAAAGAAAAAAACAAAGAAGCTCCAAAGATAGTCTTATACCATTCTTTAAAAAAGGAAACTATTCCTTTTAACTTTACACCCACCCCACACCCCAATTTCAAAACACATCATTTAATTGTCTTGGTCATGGACATTCCCAAGATGAGATTTTATATTTTGTTCCCATAGTTTCTAGTTATCAGAAAACCCATGCTTTCCTTTATTGAAGGAGTTTGGTCCAGGTTATGTTGGTATAGCCCTTCCAGCATTCCTCATTCTCATCTTTGCTTCTGGAGGCATTTCCTCTGGTTCACTATCTTCATCTTCATTAAAAGCCGCTGCTACTGAAAGAGTTTTTGGAGCAAGAGTTGGAACAGTTTCTTTAGGCTTACTTGATCCAAGTTTGATGGATATGGATGGCTGATGCTTTCTTTGTCATCTGACTACCAGTGACAAGTCCAAACTTGGAGACCTTTGTAGGCTTTGTTGGGAGGTCTGCAGCTTCCTCAGCTGATCTCTTCTCAGCGCTGTGAGTGGAATTTTCCCCTCCATTATTGGAAGAAACAGTCTTAGTTTTCACAGGTTTTTCTGCTTCTTCTTCAGGTCCTCCGGTGCTCCTGCTCGCTGCGATTTTTCAGGCTCCTCTTCTACAGCCTTCCCATCCACCATTTGTATCCTCCAATTTCTTAACATTAGAGTTTCCCACAACTGTGTTTTCTACTTTATTATTTCTAGATTAACTCTTAGTAATCTCATACACTCTGTCTGTTTTCTTACCATCTCTATGCCATAGACTCTCAAATTTGAATCTCTATTCCAGACCTCCCATTTGAAGTCCAGCTTTATATTTCCAATAACTTTATTCAGTTCTGCATCTGAGAGTCTAATAAACATCTCAGTAATTCAAGACTCGGCTCCTTATCCCATCTACCTCAAAAATTTCCCCACCTAACTCACTTGAGAACTATAATTTTTCACAACCTAGATCCCCACTCCATTTTGATCTATTGCCAACAATGCAGCCATTGTCCTGTCTATTCAAACATTGGCAGGACAATTATCCTCAGCTAACAATTCTCTAGGGACTTCTATTTTTCTAAGAATCCTCGCAATGGTCTACAAAGCCCTGAAAAACCTAGTCTACTATTTTTTTACCTTCTTGTATCTGATCTTCTACTTTCTCTCACACATACACTCTCTCTCTCTCTGGATTACATCACTTTTCTCTGCCCGCCTTGCTGTGCTCAAATATACAATGGATGTTGCACATAGGCACATTTGTCTGAATAATCCCTTTACCCATAGTATCCTCCCCACAGGTGTTTTTACAGCCAACTATTTTCCTTTATTCAATTCTCTGTTCAAATGTCACCTGGTTGGAAGATTTAACTTTCAAAAGTATAATTACCTAAGAACTTCAAAACCATTTTATCTTGCAGATTTTATATTTAATGTTTTTGTTACATAGTATTTTAATTTTAAAACAATATGTAGCTCAGTTAATATCTGTCATCTTCTGGTAGAATATCAGATCTCCATGGTCAGGAATTTTTTGTTTTGTTCACTGATGTAGCCCAAGTACCTTGACCAATTCCTAGCATGTAGTAGGGAATCAATATATAGCGTTGAATAAAAGAGTCCATTTAAGTTGATACTAAAATTTTTAATTTTGAAAAATTACTTATATATGTTTTATATTTGATACTCGGTAGAGAGAAATGGATGTAAAAAATCAGAATATTGAATTGGAGGAAAATTAGAGAGAAAACTGAATTGGGGAAATTAGGCAATTGGCAGACAAGCAAAGACAATTATGAAAGAAACTAGAATATTAATAAAATGAACAAAGAGATTAAAAAATATGCTATATGGAAATTAAAGAGGTATTGTGGGAAGAATTTAATGGGCTTCTGTAGGCTTTGGCAAACAAGTTCTGTTCTGTGACAGAACAAAAATATATGATCTTTAAATATTTCATCATAGCAGCCTTCATGTCCTTGTTCCTTAGGCTGTAGATTCAGGGTTGGAGAACTACCATGTAGAACACAGACACCAGCAGGTGAAAAACAGAAGGAACATATTTGGCTGGCTTCAAGTAGGCTATAGGTGCAGCACCAAAAACAGAATCAGGACAACTAGGTGAGGAACACAGGTGGAGAAGGCATTGGACTGACCCACAGCAGATGGGATCTATGTAGAGAAGATGTGAATGTATGACAGTGAAATGGAGATAAAGCAAAGCCCAATGAGGAGGTGATGGCACCTGCTTCAACGTCAGCCAAATACTCACTCATCTGAGCAAGAGAGTCTGAGTAGCAGAAAGATATCACAGAAGAACTGATGCAGCAGACTGGGTGCCCTGAGGGGCAAAGAGAAGGTTGTGGCTGTGTACAGGTTTCCAGACACCCCACCACTGAACCAAGAATAAGTGGTCATGTTGATGCAGTTACCCCTCTTCATGAAGACCTCATAGTACAGAGAGTGGAAGATGGCCACATATTGGTCAAAGGACATCACCATCAGCAAGGCAATCTCTGTACAGGCCAAGAAAACCACAAGGAAGACCTGAAGGATGCATCCTTAGAGAGATGGAGCTACTGTTGATCACATTGTTTATAATGGCCTTGGGAATGGTGACCAAGATATAATAGAAGTGTAAGAATGACACATGTTTGAAGAAGTACATTGGGTTGTGGAGACCCTGGGCAAAGGTGGAAAGCATAATTATGAGGAGATTGCCAGTAACATTCACCAGAAGAATTAGTAAATACACCACACCATACCAGCTGTTGCCACCAAACCCCCAGAAAATCTCATGAGCTGGAATGCTGTCACAGATATGTGATTTGACAGACCTTTTCCAGAATTGGAAGGAAGGATAGTTTTATACATAGAGCTCCTGGAGTATTGAAAATATTTTTATTGTAACCTCTTATTTCTCTAACCTTAATATGATAGTTTGCATCTCTAATTTTCACTCTTTCCTGAGGTATGTTAGAGAAAAACCATAGTATCAATAAAACTAATCATTAAAGTACTAATTGAAGTTTTTATCTATGTTTCTCACTCAATAGTTAACATCTCCTGTGAGTGCCATCTATTGGCATTGATCACATTCTCCTTAGCTACTCTCCACCATCCCCATGCCCTTCCTAAAAGAAAAAAGAAACAAATCTGTACCTATACAGCCAAGAGGGGATAAAGCCTGTTAGACTGGTCAGCTCAGTGACCAGATTTATCAAGGAACAGATGTATCTCTGAATGATCTCAATTGACTTAGAGCCTCCATAAAAAACAGCTAGGTAAATATTTTCATTGTAATTATGAAATAAATACAATAAGTGTGTCTATGCACTTTATTTTATTTATAAGTCTCATGAAAAATGAGAGGAAGGAAAATATCTAGGGCATAAGTCAATACGTTACCCAATCACTATTAAATGCCTATACAATGGATTAGTGGGAGAATTTATCCTATATATCTGAAAATTCAAAAATAAGAAGCTTTTTAAAAATGTATTATGCTTACAAATGTAAGGACCAAAAAATAAAAAGATTAAGGTTGAAGAGCAACAGCAAATAAACACAGAAGAACACCGAATATAATCATCAAACAAAAGGAAATATGTTAAAGGAAGGTTATATAGTGATTAAGTGAGGATCATTCCCCTCTGTCTCATTCTCCACCCCCCAACAGACACTGGTAACCATGTCCAACACCTCTGCCTTCATGGTATTATAAAAATTCCAACTTATATAGATTGAGGAGTATACCTGTTTGTCTTCAGAATTTAACTTAAAAAAAAATAAGACAAGTCTTGGATAGACTGTACCCTTTGTCAGTTCTCACAAGTTATTTTTTCTTCCGCTAATGATTATTGCCAGTATCACTATCCCCAATATTTGGAAAAGTATGGAAATATAAGTAGCACCATAAAAGAAAATTAAGCCAAATGTCTAAGGGCAGAGTCCAACAGAAGAAGGGTCACGTGAGTGAGTAAACTTCTCCTCCAAATCAACAAGGTTGCAAAGATAAGGGACTCAACCCTCACTTGGACTTCATCCCTTTTAATTTTTGTGACAAAAATGATATGGTATGAAGAATAAAATTAGAACAAGAGTTTGAAGCTACATATAAACATAGACTTCTTGGAACCCTGGAGAGGGCCAACTGGGATACAGTGATAAGTAGCCCCAGCAAATCATGAAAGGAGAGAACAAGGATTACTACCCAAGCAGAACTTTGATTAATCTGCTCCTTGATGACTGCAGTTAGACCACTGGAAATAGTTTCTCTCTCAACCCTTCAGGAGCCCAGGTTTGTCATTCTCAAACAGCTCTCTCTTCATTTACCAGAATAGGAACCTTCAAACAGTCAGCACAGTTAACTTGTTAGTGTTTCTTTAGTACTTATTTATAATTGACTGCATCGGCCCCAGTAATTTCTTCTCTTTTTATTTCAAATTGTATACAAGAAAACTTCTTTTAAATGTCAAAAATAAAAGAATTATATACAATAAAACAAAATAACCCTTTAAAATCACAAACCATAAAGAATGCCATAAAAGAGTTCCAGAACTAAGAACACATATATATTTTATATTGATAATAATTTATGATTTATATTTGTCTAGAAAAATTAATCCGTGAAAAAATCAAAACCTTCATATAGTCTATATACAATAGATACACCTAAATGAGAATGATTCAGAAATTTAAGGTTAAAATATGGGAAAGTAACATCATAAGAGTATGATATAATAGCTGATGGCTCACAATTACATAGTGTTTTTTATCCTATCTGTATGCCTCCCAGTTTGTTCTTTTTACTTAAGATTGCTTTGGCTATAGGCAGTTTTTTCTGGTTCCATACAAAGTGAAGAGTTATTTTTTCTAGATCTGTAAAGAATGATGGTGGTACTTTGATGGGGATTGCATTCATTCTGTAGATAACTTTAGGTAATATTGACATTTTAACTATATTGATTCTACCAATCCATGAACAAGGTAGATTTTTCCATCTGTTCACATCTTCTACAATTTCTTTTCTTAGCATTTCATAGTTCTCCTTGTATAAGTCTTTCGGATCTTTCATTAAATATACTCCTAGATATTTAATTTCCTTTGGGGCTATAGTAAAAGGTATTGTGTTTTTTATTTGACTTTCGGCTTGATGGTTCTTGGCATATATGAATGCCTGTGATTTGTGTATATTGATTTTGTAACCTGAGACTTTACAGAATTCATTTATCTTCACCAATGATATGATATATTATAGCTAGAAAATCCCATGGATTCGTCCAAGAGACTTCTAGCTTTGTTTCTTTTCATTCCTTTTTCTTCTTCTCCTATTACTGTATATTTTCAAATAGCTTGTCTTTGAGTTCACTGATTATTTTCTTCAGCATGATCATGTCTTCTAGTGATGATCTCTAGTGCATTTTTTATTTCATTTCTTGTGTTTTTCAGCTCCAGGATGTGTTTGATTTTTTTTTTTTTTTAATTCAGAATATTATGGGAGCACAAACATTTTGGGTACATATAATGCATTTGCCTCACCCAAACCAGAGCTACAAGAATGTGCTTCCCCCATACAGTGCACTCCGCTTCCATTACCTGTGGGTTTACCTTCCCCACTCCCCCCACCTCCCAACCCCCCTACGCCCCCACCTGACCAGCACCCAGTGAGTATTACTACCATGTGAACACTTTAGTATTGATCAGTTAGTACCAATTTGATGGCGAGTACATGTGGTACATGTTTTTCCATCCTTGTGAAACCTCACTTGTTTTTGAATTCGGTTTGCTAAGATTTTGTTGAAGATTTTTGCTTCTATATTCACGAGGGATATTGGTCTGTAGTTTTCTTTTTTTGTTCTGTCCCTTCCTGACTTTGGTATCAAGGTGATATTGGCTTCATAGAATGAGTTGGGGAGCATACCATCCTTCTCAGTGGTTTGGAATAATTTCTTCAGTAGGTTTGGTAAAATTCAAATGTGAACCCATCTGGTCTGGGACTCTTTTTATTGGAAGATGTTTTATTGCTGCTTCAATTTCTGTGTTTGATATTGGTCTGTTCAGGAATTCTATTTCCTCCTGATTCACCTTAAGGAGGTGTGTGTTTCCAAGAATTTGTCCATTTCCTTCACCTTTTGTAGTTTTTAAGCATATTGATTTTTATAGTATTCAAAGATAATGTTTTGTATTGCTGTGATGTCTCTAGTGACCTCTCCTTCTTCATTTCTGATTGAGTTTATTAAAGTCTTTTCCTTTGTAGTTCTTGTCAATCTAGCAAGAGGACTTTAAATGTTGTTTATCTTTTTGATTAACCAACTTTTGGTTTTAATGATCTTCTGTATAGATCTTTTATTCTCAATTTCACTTAGTTCTGCTCTGATCTTAGTTATTTGGTTTCATCTGCTAGGTTTAGAATTAATTTGCTTTTCCTTTTTCAGTTCCTTGAGACAGTTTATTAGTGAGTTGATTTGTGAGCTTTCTGTCTTTTGGATGTTAGCATTTAATGCTATTAGTTTTCCTCTCAAGAATGTTTTTGCTGTATCCCACTAATTTGGATAACTTGTGTCCTCCCAGTGGCCTAATGGATAAGGCATTTATTGGCTTCCTAGATTTTCATACTGTTACTATTGTCATTTTATTTCAACTTGAAGAGCGCCCTTTAGTATTTCAGTCTAGTCTCTTGGTGATGGACTTCCTAAGCTTTTATTTTTTTTTATTTTATATATTTTTGGTAATGCTTTTATCTCTTTTTTCTTTCTGAAAGACAGTTTTGAAGAATATAGAATAATATAGTAATCTTGGTTCATTTCTAAAATACTTTGAATGTGTCATCTGACTTTCTCCTGAATTACAAGGATTCTGTTAAGAAGTTCACTGATACCCTTGTCAGAGATACTTTATGTATCTTCTTTATGATACTTTATGTATCTTAGGTTTCTTCTCTCCTGCTGCTTTTAATATTTCCCCTTTGTTTTTGACTTCTGACAATCTGATTATAATATGTCTTGGAATATAATTTTTTGAATTGATCTTGCTTGGGGTCATTTTGACCTTTTTGAATTTGCATACCCATATTTCTCCTAAAATTTGGGAACTTTTCAGACACTATTTTTTTTTATTTCATCATATAATGGGGGTACAAATATTGTTAGGGTTACATACATTGCCTCTACCACTCTTTCCCACCCCACATGCCAGAGCTTCAAGCGAGTCCAATTCCCAGGTGGCACGCACGACACACATTATGTAACTCTACACTTCCTCCCACCTCCTGCCTGCCCTCCATCCAACAAAAGATTTTTTTTATACTATGGATACATTGTATAACTTTGCCTCTCCCTAAGAAGGTTAGAGGTATGCCCTTCCACCCCACAATGCTCTTGGCATCCCTATGATGTGGGTCTTGCCCCCCCCTCCTGAAACTCTGGTGAACACTACCACCATTTGAGCACCATAGTTTTAATCAGTCAGTACCAATTTGATGGCGAGTAGATGTGGAGCCCTTTTTCCATATCTTGTGTCGGTCCTCATTACTTTTTTTTTCTAACAACAGTAAAAATAAATCGGTCTGAGAACGGCCACTTTGGTGAAGACCTGGACGCAGGAATTATCCATTTCAGTGCGTCCTCTTGAAACCCGCGGCCTGCTTCTCTAGACTTTGCTGCGTTTTGTGGCAGGCAGCGTCCAAGCTGCCCCAGTGAACCCTTTAGGCATTCACCCGTGTCGTGTCCTCCCTGCTGTCTGGATAGTAGCACACAGCCAGGGTGACGGGGTGTCACTTCTGAGGTTGTCATAAAGACCACGGCTTCCACCTGGCACCGTCTCCTGCCAGTGACCGCGTGGATGCACCCAGGAGAGGCTCCCCCAGCCCCGGGCAGGCCCCAAGATGACCATGACACGTCCCTGGCCCCCAGCTTGACTGCAGTCTGGGGGCCCCTCGTCCAGAGCCGCCCTGCAACACTCCTGGACCCCTGACCCTCAAACCCCGTGTGAAGTGGTAACACACGTGCGTGGGTTAAGCCGCTGAGCTGTGGATTCCATGGTTGTGCAGCAGCAGATCCCTAAACAGCCGTGTGCACTTGGGGAGTCAGGCTGTTTGCTGGGGTTCACACAGGGGTAAGAGGCAGAGGTGAGATCGAGTCTCAGGACTGCATGAGATCCATAAGTCTTAAGCTGAAGCAGGTGTCACCGTCACCTGGCTGCTTTGGCCTCACCCAGAGCTTCTGACTCAGCAGGTGTGGGGAGGGCCTCGTAATTCTAGTCTCTAACAGGTTTCCTGGTGATGCTGCCCCTGCTGCTGGTCTGGAGACCCCACTTTGAGGACCACTGCACTGTCCTAACCTGCCTTCCCCGGGCAAATGCTCTCCTCTCTTCCCCTCCCCTTCCGAGCACACGAGCGTGGGCCTTCTCAGCCGTGTTCCACCAGGGCATGGCACCTGCATGCAGAATGCACGCTGCTGGGGCTTCCGAGCTGCCTGGCGGGGAAGACTTTCTGAAGAACAAGATCACCGTGGTCCGGAGTGCATTTCACAGCATGGTGGACGGAAGACAGCTTATTGCTCTCCACGATGACGCCAAACTTGTTAAGATTTTCTCAAGGGGGAAGGGGGAACTCTACATGCGGTTAAAAGGCTATGTTGGGAACAGGATGCAGTCATCCCCACCCAGCTTCACCCAAACAAGCGTTCATCTGACGAGGACACGCCCAGCGCCAGGTGTTTTACCAGGTCTGTGAGTTGACGACAACGTAACGTGATGCTGTTAAATCTAACACCTGCTTTAACAAAGCTCAGAGTGTACACACATGCACACGTGCACAGGAAATGCACGGTTTATACTTTTGCCCACCAGCTAGTGCATTGAAGGAGTCACGTAAATAGGTTAAAGAAAAAAAGTAAATAGATATAAAATAAGGTAATTTGATTTTGGAAACTGTGGGTTTCCATTGGGAATAAACCAATTTATAAAGCTGGAAGTGCCCAGCTGAAATTAAGTGCACTTGCTTTTATCACCATGTCTCTGCACCCTCCTCGGCCCTCACACTCTCAAATCATTCAGCACAAGGATCTTTGCCCATATTCTTCTTAAAATGCACTTTAATGTGTGACTTAGGTAATCTACATTTGCATTTGTCAAATACAAATAAGTTACCTCGATAAGGATGTTGCCACCCAGAACCCGCGCCTGGGACGCGGGCCGAGCGCCGTGGTGCACAGACACGCAGACACCGCGGAGGACTGACGGACCCGGCCGGGTTCCTGGGGTCTGGACTCAATGCTCAGGTCTTCACAACAGCAGTGTCTCTGTGTTTAAAAACATCATGAGCAAGCTAAGCGCTCTGCCTTTGAAGCTCTGCATGCATACAAGCGATGTGATCCAAGGGCCGTGTAGATGCCACGGCTGTCCACGCGTCTGTCCCTGGGTCTGGGTACTGGCCACGTAACTGCTGCTTCATACCGTGGTCCAGCTTCCGTTCCCTGTTTGCATTGAAGCTGCCCCGTTTAATTTTAAATGTAAAATTTCCATCGAAGTAAATGTACATTACACTTCTGTTATTTTATTCATTCTGGAACCCTGCGGAAGACAGAGAACCAAGAGCATTGCTGGCAGGCCGAGTCCTTCCAGCACATTCTACGTCTCTGAAGAACAAGGTCTCTAACCCAGTTACCTGCGTAGACGCTCCTCAGTTTATGGTGGGGTTGCATCCCGATAAATGCGGGTTGAAAACGTCGTGAGTGGAAGATACATTTGATGCACCTAACCTACCGAACGCCACAGCTCAGCCTCGTCTTCCTTCGACACGCTCAGGACACCGGCATGAGCCTGGGGTCGGGCGAAACCATCTGCACAAAGCCTCGTTTATAACAACGTGCTGAATATCTCATGTAACTGATTGAATACTACACTGAAAGTGAAAGAGAATGGTTGTACGGGCACTCAAAGTACGGTGTCCATTGAGCATGCATCACTTTTGCACCATCACGACGACAAAATTCATTACATCGAACTGTCCTAAGTCGGTGCATGTGGCTGTCCCACAGCATCCATGCAGAGTTGGTTCCAGAACTGCCCTGGGTACCCAAATCCACACATGCTCAGTCCCTCATGGGAAGTGGAATAGTATCAGCTTACATCCTGTGTACACCTCTTGCATACTTTAAATTATTTCTAGTTTACTTATAAAGCCTAATGCAGTGTAAATGCTATGTGAATATTTGTTATACTTCATTGTTTAGGAGAAAACGATAAGGAAAAACAGTCTGTATATATCCAGTACAGATGCCACCATCCATGTCTTTAAGTATCTTTAATTCGCAGTTGGTTAAGCCCATGGATGCAAAACATGCAGATCTGGAAGGCCAAATGTTCACGTGTGCACACACACGTAATCAGGCCCCACATAGTGGCGTCTTGGTCGATGATTAACCGCATATGTAGCATGTATAACGGCAGTCCCATAGGATTATAGTGCAGTATTTTTGCTGTGCCTTTTCAACGTTTAGATATGTTTAGATGCACAAATACTATTTTGTGACAATTCCCTTCAGGATTCAGCACAGTAACCTGCGGTACAGGTGTGCAGCCTAGAACAACAGGCGAGGCCATGCGGCCCAGGCGTGGTGTGGGCTGTGCCACCCGGGTTCCCGTGAGTGCACTCTGGGATGCTCCTGCCACAAAGAGACCACCTGCGGCACCTTTCACTGTCCTTAAGTGACACCTGACTGTGTACGGTGGTGATGAAGCTGGTTGGAGTTCATCTCCTGGTGCATGTCTCTTCCCACCTCTCCGTCTCTCCACACCTGACAGCACTTTTGAGTGACTCCTCGACCGTGGGGATCGGCAAGGACGCAGCTCCCAGCCGATCTCGCAGAAGTCCCAGCCCCTATGCAGCCCACCGCCGAGGCAGGGCGCGGCAGCGGACAGCACACAGCTGGTGCGGCCTAGAGAGGAGGAACGGAGCTCCCCCTGGACTCAGAGCCGCGAGGGGCTTTCCAGCCACACCCCGCGTCGGGTCCCTCCCGGAAGCCGTGCATCAAAACCACTAGCTGCGTTCCTCCTGCCCCGCGCTCTGCCTCAGTCATGAGCTCTTTGTGTGGCCACCATCAGTGTATCGCCCCTCTGGGTCTCTGTTCCCTCGACTCTAATTTGGGGGTGTTAAAACCTATGATATGTGATTATCAGGGATGATGACATTGTGCACAGTGAGGCGCAATATGCCAATAGCAGTAATGGTTATTTGCTATGAACCACTCCTCACGCTGCCCTCGCTCCCCACCCCTGTCCCCGGCACCCAACACGGAGCCCCCCGTCCCACTGTTTCAGCACGTAGGTCCCGCTCTGGCGTCCCGGCGCATGTCACTTTCCTATTTAAGTTAATAGTAATGAGCGAATCGGCTGTCCCTCCAAAGGGCATTTGCCTTTCCCAGCGGTCCCCCTAGAGACAGGTCCCTTGATGAAAGAAGGAGCCCCTAATGGGGGACTCCTAGCCCTGGGGGCCCACCTATCGGGACGTAGTCTGAGGATTTCTAGCAAAACATGATGGCAAAACATAATATACAAAAAATAAATAAAAGCACAAGAGTAACATAACCCACAAAACTCTATGCGGCAAGACTGGCGAATACATTTCATCTCGAGGGTCAAAGGTGGCGGATTAGAGGGTCACCTGAAGCCCCCCATTAAGGAAGCCCCTGGGGCTGCCTGGCGTTGGGGTGAGGTGCCTACATGGGTACCGTTGACCGAGGCCCTAGGAAGGAACAGGTGAGTCACACAGGCAGTGCATCTGCCGTCACAGTGATGCGCTGCCACAAATTCTGTGGAATTAAGGACAAAAAGTCTGGTGCGAGTGATCTCGCCTGTATTTTGGGAGAGGCGTGAGCCCATTGACGTAGACTCTGGGCTTCAGGCGTCCGAGCGGGTACTCGCAGGACGTACGGAATACGGGCAAAAATAATAGCGAGGTGTCTCCAGCTGAAGGGAACCACTAAGCAAAACTGTGGAGGAGAAAAAGGGGAAAACTCTCTTTGGGAGCAGTGAGGATCCGTCTGGCTGGAGCGGGGTGTCGTGATGGGCTGGCTGCAGGTGCACACCGCACACAACGCCCTCAGAGTGAAGC
>CAUYPO010005586.1:0-12002 GCA_963574435.1 Cheirogaleus major
CATGCCTGTAGTCCCAGCTACTTGGGAGGCTGAGGCAGAAGGATCGCCTGAGCCCAGGAGTTTGAGGTTGCTGTGAGCGAGGCTGATGCCACGGCACTCTAGCCGAGGCAACAGAGTGAGACTCTGTCTCAAAAAAAAAAAAAAAAAGAACCTTTTGGGTAGCCTTTTGTAAAAGACTCAAATCTGCAGAAGTTAGTAAAATATTATCTCAATAATACTCTCGATGAATGCTGGGCATATCACCTAGAACAGCCAGGTCTCTGGCCACTGAGCCATGGCAGAGAGTGGGGCTGTGTAAGTACCCTGGGGTGGGGGTACCTACAGGGTCTACTGTTGGCCTCTCAGGTAAAGGCAAACATGTCCTGAGACTTTGGATCTAAAGGCATGTTGAAGAAAGTGTTGGGACAGTATGCCATGTACCTAAACGAGTTAGTCTTCTAATATCTGAATCCCATTTGAGACAGCAGCATGTATGGCCGGAGCCCCTTAGTCTTTGGAAATCAATCACATCTTTCAGGTATGTCAGGTTTTTGCATTAGCCAGAGAGAACTGCTATATGGTTCTGTGCAGGAAGCATGATCCTCACCCTGTCCCGTTTTGAATAGTAGCTGTTACCTTTCTGTGTCTTCCTGGGAGACGATATGGTTTGATATATACTATCCACCTTGGGCAGGGCAATACCACTGGCTCTCACATAACCTCCCCTCTGAGGATGGCCCTTACCACCCTAACCCAGACATGGAATCTCTCTAGGTTGTTTTAAGGGCAGCTCCCAGGACGGTATCGCTCCCCAAAATGTTTGTTGGAATTGGGGAGATACAGACCCACTGTAGGGTGGGTGGAGCATGTCTAATTCGTAACAGTAGATGTGACTTTTTGAAGGGTGAATGTAGCTCTGTATTCATCCTATGACTAAGGGGCCCCAAATATCCGTGCATCTCGCCATGCATCAGAGTAGTGTCAGCCCCTGCAGCCACCAGAGCCGTAACCCTTGCTCCCAGGGAACCAGTGAATCGCTGTTTTTACAGGAGGCCTCTGGTGCCCTGGCTGGCCCTACACTGAGGGAAACCAGACCTCCTCCCTCATGGGAAGGGCCATGGTCTTTTCTTCCTGGCTCTTTTTCTCCTAGAGGCTGTGCCGAGCTGTTCTGCTGCTGCAGCTTTAGGGCTTTTTTAAATCTATTTTAAAAGTCTATTGAGTAGTCTATTTTTTTGTGTGCCTGTCTTTAAAAGATCTTGTCGTATCTGACTCCTCGATACCCATGTTGTTGTTTTTCAGGTTCCCCTGTCTCTGCAGCACTCGTCACCGTAGCTGTACTGCTCACAGTTTCTACTTGCCCCGTGTCACATGCAGGAGCCCCTGCCAGGGGACCTACGATGGAAAGCAGCCTTTAGGAGCTTACTGCCCATGCTGGCTGTGACAGTGGCATCATCAGGCCCCTGACAAGCAGGGGTATAAGATGACAACCTTGCTGTCAATATGTACAACAAAGCCTGTGATTGGCTTCCAAGGTACAGGGTCCCCAGGCACCGCCCCCTCACGTGGCGAGGCTTCCCTACAGGCTAGGGTGGCCCGGTCTGCCGGGGAACAATCCCTGAGAGTGCCGTGTAGGCACTGTCTGATGGAGGGGTGCGCTGTCACACTGATAGTTATTTCTGCCTCACCTCCAGACAGAACCACCCACCACCCTATCCCACAATCTTACCAGCCAAGTGGCTGAGGACACCTTTGGGTGCTACTGAAAGCGGCTAGCCAGACCCACTAAATACGACTCAGCTCTTACCACCCTTACAAATCCGAGTCTGCTGGGTCACAGAGCAGTCGGGACACAGAAAGAAAGCAGGGGAACTGCAGGACCTTGCACTCCAAGTGCCCAGCCTCGGAGGCCTGGTCCGCTCTGCCACGTCCTCAGAAAATGTGAGTTGTCACCAAGGGTGGGCTGGAGCCAAACCAGAGTTCAGACGTACATCTGCACTGAAGGCTTTGCTCTGCTGCTCTTGCCACGTGGCTGGGAAGAAGAAAACGCTACGTTCTTGCCCAAGAAAACAAAACGGACTTGTGGTTGTTGGCACTGCACTTGTCTTCCTCCTCAACTAGAGCTCAATCAGCAAAGCGTGTGGCAGTCCTGAGGCCCCTACGGATCAAAAGGTGGTGGGTTCTGGTAGCACGCAGGGCCCGAGCCCTGCACAGGGACACCATGGGCACTGGCTGTCCTCTGAGCCTCCGAGGCCCAGAAGTGTGGATGATGTGGCCTCCTGTGTGCACAGCTAAGCTGCTGACCACACACCCCAGCACATCATGTTCTCGGTGGTCCCTGCTTAGGGCTGTTATTACCATAATGCTAGGGGGGGACATGAAAGGAAACACCAGTGCTCCCTCCCTCTTAAAATAAGGAAACTGAAGCCCCCAAAGGGAAAGAATTTTATCCAAAGACTCCCTTTCCTGTCTCTCAAACTCAGCTTTAAAATATGGAACTAAAGGCCCACGAGAAGCAACCTGCCGATGAGAGGGCCAAGGTCAGAACTCAGACCTCCTGACCCGGGCAAGTACACTCACTACACAGGCGGCCTTTCCCCTGCAGCCGTGGGTATTAACTGGGAACACAAGAGCCTTGTTTTACTTAGAATGTAAAATATTAGTAGAGTTATACCAGGACGGCTTCAATAAAAAGCAATAAAGTAGAAAAGTATGCACAGAAATCGAAAATATATTTTGAGTAATCTAACATTTAAAATAATTTAAAATTTTGGTCTTTTTATGCAATCGGCATAAATATTTTGAACAGCCCGTATTTTAACTACCAAAAATCACTTTTAAAAAAGATTTCTTGAATTGTCAGTGCCCCCCTCCCATCCCTACCCATCTTACCAACTCCAAGACCCCACAACCATCAGGTTAGCCATCAGGTTAAGGAACAGAGAAAACATTCAGTAAAGCAAAAAAAAAAAAAATCTGTATACCCACCATTTAATTGTATACTTGAGGTTTGGCTGACTGACTGTGCTATCATCTAGGAAAATAGTGGAGCAGGAGCTGTATTTCCTTGCTATTTGTCCTGGAGGATGCTAGAAAACAATGTCAAAAAAACAAAGGTAATTAGACAGGACTCCGAATTCTTTCAAGAAACATCACCCCCTTACCTTGATGTCAGACCACACAGGAAAGACGTCTTAGCAAGAAAGGTCGACGCCACCACCAAGAACAAGAACAGCGCAAACACACTATTCATAAAATGAAATTCCTTGCCCTTCTACATACACCGTCACCACACCACTCCTGGTCTCAAACCTCCCACGTCAGGGGAACAGCAAATTCTTGTGATCAAGTGTCAAAGAATGTGTTTCAGAATACATAAAAATCACCTGCCCGCGCCCATGGGAACCATGGATATACTAACAAAAGCCCGTGATTAAGGCGCGTCCTGGTTTCATGCTGGTGAGAGCAAGACAAGCATCTACTGTGCTCATTTGCTTTACTCCTGGGTACAGCTGATTTGGAGGCCACAGAAAATGCAGACAACATTAATTTAGAATCTCCTGGTTTATCTGCTTGAATTTCAGCAGGTGAAGTTATAAAGAAAAGAAAAAGTATTCCTTTGTTAGGGACAAAATACATTTTAAAGGGGAAGATTATCTGATACTTATGAAATCACAACCAACAGATGCCCATTAGGTAGGGTGCTTGTGTGGTCTCATGACTGGTTCTTCCGCAATTGTACAAACTTTGAGCTCTCTGAAGAACTTTAGAAAAAAGAACTACTTCTGAAAGGCACTGGTGAATAAAACAGAATTTAAATTATACACTGATGACAACTAGTTGAATGCTAAGTAGATTTTTGGCAAGTATTTGGGCAGTATGATTAGTAGACATCGATATGGATAATTTTTTGATCAAAAGCGAATTAAGAAAACTCAAACCACATAAACAAGTCTCCACTTGCCTGATGCTATGCTAAGTGTCATTTTTAGCAACAAAAAACCTAATCCCTTAGGAATTAAAATCACATGCCTGACCTGCCCACTTTCAACAAAAACCTTGGTATACAGTTTATGAATACAGGAAGGAAGCCTTAAGGCTAATTAGAGACCAAATACCCTGTTCAATACTTTAAAGTTTACTTCCCATTGAATAAGGTTTCCTCTGCAACAAAATTATAAAAATCTTCATCAGCCCAAGAAATATATCAATAATGTTATAAACAGACTCTTCTCTCAAAACTACACAATAAATGATACTTCTGGGTATTCAATTTCTTAAATCACAGCCAGAGGGCACTGCACTACTGCAGCATCCTAACCCTCCCTGAGCACTGGTTTGACATAAATAGCATACAGGTCAGAAGGAAATAACCAAAATCAGGAAATTCAAAAGCTACGGCTTGTTCTCGGGCTTCCCTTCTGGGGTTCACGCTGTTGTGTGCTGTGTTAGGAAAGGGCACGCAGAAAGTGTGTAAAGTCCAAGTTACAGCCCGAATGTCAATTTCAACACGGCACTCTCACATCTATCAAAGTAATCACAACCTTCCCATTAAAGCAATCCAAAGGCATTAAAAACAACTCTCTTGCTCTTTTTAAGCTCTTGTCGCAATCACATTTAAGTCACAAAAACTCAGACTGTAAGAATGGCTATTAGTGTGGGTGGCAAACTAAAAATTCCTATGAAATTTTCCTTATAGACACAGAATCTACTACAAACAAAAATCTCAACAAGTACTGTTTAAAACAAAAATCCAGTAATTAGTTTAATTTTTCCAGTTTTAATGAATTTTTAGAGATACGGGATAACTTTAATAATCCTAACAATGAAGGAAAAGGACAAGAATATATCACTTCTATTTCTTGTGGGGTTTCAATGATTTCCTCTGACACAAATTCCTTCCACATTAAAATGTGATGGGACTTGCAAAGAATGAATGGTTTCCCTAAGAAAACACAAGCCATGAAGTCAGGGAGAGGAGCGCCGTGATGCACCCAGGTGGGAATACAGACCACGTGCCCTCATGAGCTAAGAAACTGCCTCTGTGAGCTAAGAGGCAGGAACGCCCTTCTGTGTGCCCAGTCCCCAAGGGTCAGGGGGTTAACTCAAAACCTGCAGTTTGTGCAACCAGCCCAGGGTTGCCAATCCAGCTTTCAAACTATTTAACAATTTCCAGGCTGAATAAAAATTCTAAGTATTCAGTTATAAAGATTTTAGTTTCAGGGTGTCTCATCACTCCAAATACCATATGGTACAACTGAAGCACCTACCTTGAAAAAAATTTAAAAAACTAAATAAATAAATACCATTTGGTCATTAAGTCATTTGTTGACGGTTAGGACTACAAGATTCATGGAATGTAAATTTCTCTTGAACTGAAACCCCATGTCACTAAAAAGATGAAATAACTGGAATCTTTCCACGAGAAAAGCTCTTGGCCCCAGGGATGTTTCTCTATTTTAGTTTTGGTTTTGAACTTTTCCTCTCTCAGGGTGTGGTGGAGGGAAGGTCTGACACCTTCTGCCGTGCAGCGCCATCCAATAAGTGACGTGGGCAAGCTTCAAACCTCCGCAATGCCTCCGAGAGCACCAAGGAAGCACTACATTCATTCACAGAAAAGTGCATTCCCATTAGGTACTTTTTATAAACACCTATGTGCCAGAGAATACTGAGTGTGAGTTGAAATATTAATTTAGTTGCTCCATGATTCTGAAAAATTGGTATGCTTGTGTGTGGGGGGGGGGGCAGAGAAAGGAGAAGAAGGGGAGGGAGAGACACACACACCCCCACTCAGGTCCCAGTCTTTGCTAGTAAGCGACACGGCATGCAGTGCACTGGAAACACGGTGGGGGGCACAGTGGCAGAGGAGACAGAAGCTAGACACACTCCTGAAAGTGAGTGTGACTTGGCCAACACTAGCCATGTGATCTGGGGCAGGTCACTTAGCCTCCCTCTCTGCCCTTCAGTTTCCTTATCTGTACAACAGAGATGAAAACAACAGACCCTGCGCCTCATGGGGTCCCTGTGAGGAGCAGAGTTGTTAACATTTGTAAGTGTCCTGAGCAGGGCTGGCACACGGGAAGCACTACACATCGGGACTGATCAAGTAAAAAGGACGTTAAACATGTTGCAAAGTGACACAAATGCTCTTTATGCCTAATGTCTGTAACATTTTAGAAGAATATAAAAGAAAACGTCTAAGACAGTGTTTTACTTGACAAGGACGGGCTTAACGCTATAGGCAGCTTAGAAAGATTGTCCCAGGAATAACACGTGTCTTGGTGAGAGAGCGGATACTACAGAGCCAACCACAAACTCTGCTCACATGGAGAGCAGAGAACAGTGTGATAGATGAGAAGCCCAATTATGGGCTATTTCTAAAGAAATACAATTTATATCTTTGAAATATGTTTTTTACAAACTAAGTTATGAATATGCAGAATGGCAGAATTTTAGAGCTAGATGGAAACGAGATCATCTGAGACCCCCTTTTCACACAGTGTCTACAGTGCAAAGCCATCTGTGATTTACGTCAAGGTCACTAACACACAAACATTGTTGGACTATGTATTTAAGAAGATTGTTAAAGAGTTATCATGTGTCCCAAGCAATGAGATCATCCCTTTGGCTAACTCCAATATTGATGTCTGTCAGATAGAAAGACAGATATGCACACGTGAGTGCACACACAACCAAAGAGCAGGATAAGGAGAGGGAGGGGCAGAGATAAGACCTCCACAATGACCCCAAATCCTTCTCCCAACTACCTTCCACATCCCCTACCCCACGCCCCACCTTCTCAAGTCCTCCACCCATCGCCTCCCCATAGGGAGTGCACATCACAGAGAAACCAGAGGCCATTAGGTAGCGTCCACTCACCTTGCTTCTTCCTCCCTGGCAAATGAATCGAATCTGTCATACCTCCCCCTCAGCTCAAGTGGAAGGCTTAACCTTCTCCAGACCAGGGCTAACCAGTCCCTCCACTGCAAACTTCCTTTCTAAATTGGCTCCCACTCCATACTCCCTCCCCATTCACAAAGAACTCCAAGTGGGCTGCAGGTGTCTTAGAGATATGGACTGATCATCTTCTTGAATCAGCAAACGATGAGCAGCTCCATCCCTGGGACTACATTGCTCACACCACTGCCACCAGCACAGGCAGTCTGCCTCCACGATGGCAGCCACCGTGGCACAGCAGGAAGGACTGTGCCCCTTGTGGTGATGGGCTGGCAAATGGGAGTCACGGCGGGGGCCTGAGCCAGTGGGTAGTGAAACACTGACATGCTCAGGACGTGCTCAAATGGGGCAGGGCTGCAGAACAAAGGAGCCCAAGCTCACAGGGATGAGACGCTCTAGACAGGTGAGGCAAGAGTGCGGTGGGGGCAGAAGGCTGGGCGCTCAGGTGCAGCCCAGTAAACTGGGGCTAGTGACTTGCGGAGGACAACCGCACGTCTTGGCTTGCTGAGCACAGTCCTAGCTTGCCCCTGCTGTCCCAGAGTAACCCATAATAGCAACCCCTTTCACAAGCACACATGTCCAGTTTGGGCAATAAATTATAATTTATAAGCCTATCACGCTAGGCTTACCCTCCCCAAGCTTCAATGGTTTTACCCATAAAATACAGATGGCAGAACTCGCCCCTCATCGCGGTGCTGTGGACTCCATGGAGTAACACCTGTGAAGTACTTAGCACATAGATAACACTGAGCATCTCTGTGCTTTAACTTCCCATTTGTAATGCCTGGACAAAACTGTCCTACCTGCATAGACTAATACCTGTAATGTGCTTAGCACATAGATGTGCTCAATAAATATTAAACCACAAAATAACACTGAGGTCTCTGTGCTTTAACTTCCCCTTTGCAATGATTGGACAAAACTGTCCTACTTCTTAGAATTTGTTAGGATCGAGTAAAAATGAAGCATTAAAAAATAGGCAATATTATCAGAGGAAAAGAAGGGGTAAAAGTTTGTTTTTTAAAAAAAGTGACATAGATAAAATCTCTAAAAATGAGAGCCCCGTAATTTTTTTAAATCTTAATTCCAAGGAGGGCTAACTATGACCTTAGTAGAGAAGGCAGGATTCTGTCTGCAGCCTCCTCGGGGTTAGAGAGGAATCAAGCTGGCGCTGGCCTTCCTTTACTAAGAATTAACCGAAGACCCGCTGTGTGCAGAACTCGCACAGGACAGCGTGCGAGGGAAGGGCAGAAAGGCTGGCTTGCCCGCTCGCAACCCGCCCACTGCCAAACGCTCCTGGTGCAGACAGTCTCCATGAAACCATGAAGAATACTCATTTACAAAAGTATCTTTCCCTGATCCGCACAGCAAACACAGGGTGGGACTGGATTCCAGAACATTCTGTGGAATTCTGAAGCCTGTGCCAACCCGGAGCGCTCACGGTCAGGAGAGGCCCACACAAGCAGACGTCACTGGGGCTGGGAGAGAGGACAGCCCCCTCATCCTCTCCCCAACGCCACCAGGGGCCACAGAAACACAAAGATGAAAAAAACAAAACGAAGGAAAAAGCCCTCCTCTTTGACCTCAAGGTGCTCACAAATTAATATTCCATGGAAAGAAACAGAAAGAATGGGCAGCTTTAGCAGGATCAATTTTCTACAGCAAGGAAAGGCTAAAAGGTAGGAAAAGCAAACAGCCATTGAATGGAGAACAGAAGCGGACGAAATCATTCTCCATGAAAGCAGAAAAATAAACCAACTTTAGGTCTCACGAACAAAAACTGGGATACTGCTAATCTGGAGATACAATTCTGCTCTATTCTGAGTCACTATGAAATAATGACATTCATAATTTACTTCAACCCCAGGCCAAATCTTGGCTTCGTTATGGTTCCCTGCATTGACTCTCCAGTGAGAAGTACTTTTTTTTAATAGTTCTGGCTCTGAGGCAAAGTCCAGACAAACAGCCCTTCAGGCCTGGCACCCCACGAGGACGGAGCTGCGGGCAGGGCTGCCCGGCGCACACTCCCTCGGGGGCCTCGTCCTGCGTGGTGACTGGCACAGGCTTATTACTGCCCGAGTTCCTTCTGCAGCTATCAAAGCAATGAAGGTTCATTTCCCAAAATATATTTTCTACTTTTATTTCAGTTTTTGAATGCAAAGGTCATATATATTCCAGGCTGTGGATTTCAGGGTAGGGTAGGGTAAAAAATAAGCTTATTCTAGAATGCGGAAGGTAAGGTTGAATGGATGTTTATTCAAGTGGAGATCTTAAAATTTTTAATTTACTGTACAGAAAGACTCAGAAATGGGTTGGACTTGCCCTGGAATGTAAGAAATTCAAGTCTCTTTCCTACTTTGTTAGAGCTCACTCTTCCACATAATTAGTAAACTGCCGCAGAAATTCAAATGTGTCACGTATTTGCACAATGCAGACATCTAAGGACCTTCCATACCCCATTTCCACTGCCATTCGTAACTATCCAGTGAGACAGGCGAGGCAAGTGGCATCATTCCTCTGTGAAAGGGACTTAATTAAAGCACTTTACCAAGTGACACCGTAATTGAGTATTGCAAAGCAGAGAAGTATTCAACGAATCAGAATTCAGGCCACTTGACTCGTGATAAATAAAGTGCCCTTGCTACACCAGGTTGTTCTTAAGTAACATACCTTCACATTTTTCTATTAGTTAAAATGTTACTGGTTCCAATGAGTCGTTTCTTCTCTTGGGAAAAGTTTAAAAAATTAAAAACCAAAGGAAGAAAAAATACGAGCATGCTTTTAAGAAATAAGTATCTTATTGCTAATCGGAGTTAGAAATCGAGTTTATAGGACCACAAACAAATTAAATATTAAAAGCCTAAAACCAGCTATTAATACTTTGAAAAACTGTTTGGCAAGTCCTGAAAACATTAAATATGAGACTTGCTATATAACCCAGTAATCCTACTCCTAGGTATATGCCCAAGAGAAATGCACACAAAAACTGGTCTGGTAATGGTCATGGCAGCATTATTTATAATAGCCGAAAGGTAGAACAACCCAAATGCCCATCAACTGATAAACAGATAAGCAAAATGTGGTATATCCATAAGTGGAATATTACCTGGCCATAAAAAGGAATGAGGTTCTGATACATGTTACAACACAGATGAACCTTAAAAACATTATGTGAAAGAAACCTGTCACAAAGGCTGATTATATGATTCTATTTATACGCAACGTCCAGAATAGAGGAACCCATAGAGACAGAAAGCAGACCAGTGGCTGCCAGGGCTGGAGGAAGGGAGGGAAAGGGAATGACTGCTAACGGGTATGAGGTGTCTTTCTGGGTGATGAACATGTTCTAAAATTGACTGTGGTTGATAATAGGTGCACAACTCTGTAGATATACTAAAAACCACTGAATTGTACACTTAAAAAGGTGAATTTTATGATATGTAAATTATCAATAACGTTGTTTTTTAAAAAGTAAGTTTTTCATAAGAAAAAAAAATAGTCAAAGATCAAAGTCAAGAAAAAGCCCTATGGGATAGACTGGAATTGGAAATTTACAGTATTAAGTATGAATTCATGATCTCTGAAATGTCTATCTCCTAGCTTTGCCTGCTGAGTGGGCCTGGAAGGAGTAACACGCTAGTAGCAATGAGCACACACGGTGTCCAGACCTTGGTTTCTAACACTGTTTGCCACTAAAAGGAAGCAGGGCTCCCTGGAGAATTGGCTGATTTCAGCTTTGAGGCAGGGAAAGTACAAGATGAGCCTGGGATATCGTATTGTGGCAAAAAGCAAAGGAATGCTCAGGAAAAAAAGGGGGTGGGCATGTCATAAGAACACAGAACCAGCCTGAAAAGACTGCCATGAGCCAAATCTAGGACACTGTGAACATCAAAATAGTTAAGGATAGGAATGAACTATAAGTCATTGAAAAAACAGAAATCTACAAGTCCATGCTGAAGATGGATGGATAGACAGATGGGAGAAGTCTCTCCTTTAAAGCAGAATGCCAACAGAGAGATGTGGAGAAAGGGGTAGGGCTGCAAAATTACCATTTTGTAACCAAAACAATAAAGACTGGTTCAGGCAAGCATGATCAATAGATGCTAACTCTGGGGGGTGGGATAAAGAGCAGGATACTTGCGGGGACTTAAGGTTTCTGCTCACAGACTGCTTGTTACTTGCAAAGGGAAAACCAGTAAACACACAGTGGAGAATCCAGACAGCATCTTGCCTGTTGATCAAATCAGCATCACCAGTGAGGGGCAGAAGGATGTCATGTGTCTCCAGATCTGATGCCCTGAAAAGGTGCAAGGAACTTTCCCTTTCCATGTCATACTCTGACTGTAAATGCTGAACTGAGTTCTTCAGACAAACCCAAAACGAGAAACGTTCTGTTAAAAAAAACCTACTGGCCCTGTATTCTTCAACAATGTCAATGTCGTGAAAGACCAAGGCAGGCTGAGGATCTGCTCCAGGTTAGAGGATGTCGAGGGGCATGCCAACTAAATGCCACGTTGTCATCCTGAACTGAAACTGGTACCAGAAAAACATGCTGTAGAGGACGTTATGGGGCCACCCAACACAACTGGAATGTGGACAGTTAATTCAAAAGAATTGTATCAACGTTAAGTTCTTGATTTTGATAACAATGTTGTGTATACACAGAGAAGAGCCTTGGTCTTAGGAAACATACAGGGGAGTATTAGGAGGCAAAGGCAGGATGGAGACAACCTGCTCCCAAACAATTCAGAAAAAAATAATACAAGATAATGATCGAGGATGAGTAGAAAGTGACAGGATGCTGGTTTAAAATTGGTGAATCTGAGGCCAGGCGCGGTGGCTCACGCCTGTAATCCTAGCACTCTGGGAGGCCGAGGTGGGCGGATCGCTCAAGGTCAGGAGTTCGAAACCAGCCTGAGCGAGACCCTGTCTCTACTAAAAATAAAAAGAAATTAATTGACCAACTAAAAATATATACAGAAAAAATTAGCCGGGCATGGTGGCGCATGCCTGTAGTCCCAGCTACTCGGGAGGCTGAGGCAGGAGGATCGCTTGAGCCCAGGAGATTG
>CAUYPO010005587.1:0-13934 GCA_963574435.1 Cheirogaleus major
GAAAAAAATTAGCCAGGCATGGTGGCACATGCCTGTAGTCCCAGCTACTCGGGAGGCTGAGGCAGGAGGATCGCTTGAGCCCAGGAGTCTGAGGTTGCTGTGAGCTAGGCTGACGCCACGGCACTCTAGCCCGGGCAACAGTGCGAGACTCAAAAAAAAAGAGAAAGAGAGAGCAGACGACAGCCCGTCCGCTCCTGCAGGGCTCCGTGACAGGTCCCAGGCGGGGCCTCACCGGGGTGGCAGTGCCGTGGGACCCGCTCACGTCCATCTCTCTCTCCCACAGGCCGTTTCCCTCGGAGGAGACCACAGAGAATGACGATGACGTCTACCGCAGCTTGGAGGAGCTGGCTGAGTAAGGCGCAGGGGGAGGCGCAGGGGGAGGCGCAGGGAGGGGAGGGAGGGAGGAGGGGAGAGGTTTCCTGTGGGTGTCCAGGAGTCAGGAGGAAACTTGGTGGCCACATTGGTGCTGGGGGCGGGGTCGCTCAGGTGCGGTGGGGTCGCTCAGGTGCGGTGGGGCCAGAGCCCCCAGCCTGGCCGCGGAGGCCGCGTGGGCGAGGGCTGGAGCTGGCGTTTCCGGAAACAGAGGCCCCGCAGCACAGGCTGAGAGCAGAGGGCTCTGTGGGGTCCGGGTTGTCTCGGGGCCCCAGGTCCCCTGCTGCGTCTCCTTCCTGCCCCGAGCTGAGAGGGCGCACGCTGCCCAGGTGTGGCCTGCAGGGCCAGCTGTGGCCAGGGTGGGGTCGCGTGGCCGGCGGCTGGGGGCTGGGCGAGGGGCGTGGGGAGGGACGCCGGCCCTGCGGTTCGCTGCCCACTGCCCTCCTGGGCGTCCGGCGGCCGGGCGGCTGCCCCTCTTTGAGGCAGCATGTTTTTTGGTCCTAGATAAAGTGAGTGTCTTTCTGGGAAGACTCTTGCTGTATTTCTTTCCCTTCATCCTAGAGCACAGGCTGAGAGTGAGAGTCACAGTAAGAATACACATAAGGGCAATTATTGAGCGCCTGCTGTGTTCGAGGCACCTGCAGGAACATTCATTGCCTGCTTTGTCGCTCACGCTCACGCCTGGTTGCCTCTGGGTGTGGGGCCCAGGAAAATGCTTTCTGCAAGGTCCCTGTCCGTGTGAACAATTTAGGCATCCGAAAATCAGCGTGTCAGCACCATGCTGGTGGCCAGTCTCCTGCAATTCTTTGAAAGAAAGTCCTCGCCCGCCAGTCGGAGTAGCTGCCACCTGCCCGTCTTCCTGGAACTGGGCTGGCCGTGGGGCCCTGGGCCCACCTGTGCTGGGTGCCCTAGGGACAGCCGGCCGACTGGTGCGGGTGAGAGGTGGTGAGCAGCAGAAGGGGCCAGACGGACCCAGGGCCTGGAGCCCCTTGACGCCGCTGCCGCCCTGACCCGTCCTGGGAGTCAGAGAGGGACTTAGAACATTCCAGCAAAAGGCTCTGGCCACCCCGGCACATGGGGCCTCCTGAGGCTGGGCAGGGCTGCCTGCTTCACCCTGTAAGGGGCGAGGAAACCGAGGCTTGGAGAGCTCAGGGGTCTGGTTGGTTGCACAGCCCTGGGCCGAGTCTGTATCCACCGTGCTTGCTGAGCTCAGGGTTGGAGCTGCCTCCCTCCCTCCCTCGCCGCCTGGCATCATCCGCCTTGGAAACCTCTCACCTGCCCGGTGCAGGCCCAGCGCCTCCCGCTCTGGAAGCCGCCTGTGCCCTGCCCCTGCTGGCACCCCCAGCACGTACAGCCCCGTCTGGCCTTCCGGCTGTCCAAGGGGTGCGCTGTGATTAGGGGTTAAGTGTCTCCCGCAGACAGAGGGTCAGACGCTGTGTCTTCGTGTCCCTCCCGCCCCCATCCCATGCCTCATGCAGGAGGTGGAGTGGCAGCACCCAAGTCACAGGACAGCCGCGGCGAGCGTCTCCCGTGCCTTTGCGGGGCCGGGCACTGCCGGGACTTCATCTCTTGGCCTCCCTCCCCCCAGGTTGCTCTGTGAGGTCTGCTCTGTGGTTGTCCTTGGTTTACAGATAAGGAAACTGAGGCCCAGAAAGGTGACACCCCTAGCCATGTCTCAGCTGGGCAGTGGCAGAGCCGTGACTGTACCCCAGGTCTGTGCCCTAACCTTGCACCCTGCAGAGCTGGTGCCCTCAGGCCAGGGCGGGGGCCACACTTCCCGCCCGCTGTTTCTCCCAAGTCACCCAGGCCGGGGCTGTGCGTCTTCCGGAAACATCCACAGGCTCAGGCCCATGCAGCCAGGGCTTGTCATGAGACGCCTCCTGGGCAGAGGCCTGGCGGGCGCGTGGCTTCGCACAGGCCCGTGATCTCGGGGAGCCGGTGAGTTCCCGACGGCCACAGTCGCTGCACACGCCGCTCATAAATCCAGGGATGGGAGCGAATTTGAACCTTTAACTCGCAGTTTGGCCCCAGCGGCTCCAGTTTAATAAATTTTTCATGCTTTTGTGTTTTCCCTTCTCCTCTCGCTGCAAGCAGGCTCTCCCGCCGCCCTGCCTCTGCGTCCTGGGGCGGCTGTTCAGCCGTCACGGCGATTTGCAAGACACAGACAGAAAGGCTGTTTCTCACCCGGGCGGTGCTGGGGGAGAGAACTGTGGATTTTCAAGGCTGGAGCTGGGGCAGCGAACGGGCTAGACCAGAAGCCAGGGAGTGGCCGGGGTGCGGGTGGGGGCTTAGGAGGGGCCGTCTGGAGCAGAACAGACCAGTTCTTTCCTTTGGGCCCGTGGCGATGCCACCGCGCATGGCTGAGAGGTCCCCCAGCCACCTGGGCCCCACACGCTGCAGCTGTGCGGGGAGGTCCCGGGTGTGGCTGTCCCCCGAGGGACCAGCGAGGGACCACCGTGTGCACGTGCCTCGTGTCTGCTTTCATTCATTCATTCATCCACCCCTCCATCCATTCAGTCATCCCTCTCATCAGCCGGTCGCTAAGCACTGTGTGTGTGTGTGTCAAGCCCCGGGCCGGGCGCTGGAATGTTGAGGAGAAGGAGATGCACTCCTGACTACCACGGCCCGTGTCCCCGGGCAGGGGACAGCTAGCAGGCAGTCAGGGCAACGTAGTGGGGTTCCAGGAGCGGCAAGCGCAGGCCACCTCTGGCATCCCTGGTGAGGGCTGCGGGGGTCTCCCACGTGGGACCCCCTCAAGATATGCCTCGGGGGGGGGGCGGTTCACAGCGTCACACGGGTGGATCATTGAGGGCTCAGCGGCCCTAGCCCTACTTTCACCCTTCCCCCCAGGGCTGCGCCCAGCTGGTCCTGGGAGAGTCAGTCTGTCCTGCCTGGCCACGCCCTCCTCCCAGAGCAGCCCTGGGACGTCACCTGGAAGAGCCTGGTCACTGCCGCTGCCTAAGTGTGTGGCCTCTGGCACGTCGTTCACCAATCTGTGCCTCGGTTTCCTTCTCTGTGATGCACAGCGTTGGCACCTGCTTCATGGGACCGTGGGAGACTGACAGTGACGAGGGTAGTGGAGGGAGCCACAGGGCGCCCAGTAGGCACGGCAGATGCTTGGGATGGCACAGTGGCTCCTGCCTCCTGTTCAACCAGGAACGTGGCTTTTCCCTCCAGCCGCCCAGTGGCCTTGGCTGTGCCGCCCAGTAGAAATCAAACACGAGCCACGTGTTTCCTAGTAGCCTCATCAAAAAATAGAGGCGAGGTACGGGAGGCCAAGGTGGGAGGATCGCTGAGGCCAGGAGTTTGAGGCCAGTCTGGTCAACATAGCGAGACCCCGTCTCTACAAAAAAATCTTGAAAAAATTAGCCAGGCTGGTGGCTGCACCTGTAGTCCCAGCTACTCAGGAGGCTGAGGCAGGAGGATCGCTTGAGGCCAGGAGTTGGAGGCTGCTGTGAACTATGATTGTGCCACTGCACTGCAGCCTGGGTGACAGAGCGAGACTTTCTTTAACAAAAGAAAAATAAGAAACAGATGAAATTAATTTTAGGAATGTATTTTATTTAACTCAGTGTATCCAAAATGTTACCTAGTTTAACATGTGATCAGTGTCACAGGTCGACACTGCAGCACGAAGTCCCCGTGTCTGGGCACACAGTCTGCACCTGGTGCAGCACAGTTCCACTCGCTTTAGCGTGAGCTCTGCAGCCACGTGTGGCCTGTGGCCCCTGGACCGGGCAGCACACACTCGTGTCCAGAGCATCCTTCCAGGAGCTGGGACGCAGCCCCTCTGCAGGAACAAGTAACACCAGACTGAAGTTATTTTCTCGAGTGCTTCACGCTTGCTTTTGAGAGCACTGAATGATGTATAATCAAATAATAGGAGCAGCTGGTTGAAAAAATTAACACAAAATATTGCCACTTAAAAATGCTTTATCAAGCAAAATAAGCCTAAAAGGAGAGGCTTCTTTTTAAATTGCTGTAATAATCAGTACCTTGCGTTCGCATAATGGCTCTCCCTGGCAGGCTGCTGTTCCTACTCTTGGCAGGGCGGGGGTTAGAAGCTGCCCTGGGGGCTCCCAGCCAGGGTTGGGAGGCAGGTTTGCAGGGAAGAGTGACACGCAAGAGGTAGTTTGCCTTGGGGGTAGGGCGGGGCTGGCACAGTGCTGCCTGGCTCAGAAAGCAAGGAAGGCTTCTCAGAAGAGGTGACAGCTGGGCTTTGTCACCGAAGGAGAAGCTTGCTGAAGAGCAGGGTGGTCTCCCCTCAGGAGGAGCAGCCGTTGGAGGGCAGAGCAGGGACAGGCTGAGGGGCGGGCGCGGATCCGGGGCTCCCCATCTCGGAGTCATGGCTCCAGGTTGCCCCATGCAAGTCTGGCATATTGTGCTCTTGTGGGACACAGCCTGGCGTCTGCAAGAAATCCGAGTTACGGAAGCTGTCCTGGCGCGCACGCGGGGAAGACCGTAGGAAGGCTCAGGGCCCAGTCCGAATTCCTCTGCGACTCCCCAGGGGAGGGTGCTTCAGCAAGAGAGAGAACCAGGTGTGTGGGGAAAGGTGCTTCGGGGTCAGCCTGGGCTGGCTGGGTCGGGTCTGGGTGCTCGCAGCACCTGCACTCAGCCACCAGCTGCAGCCTGGGTTCAGCAGCCCGAGACTCACTGCTGATTCTGCCTTCAAGAAATGCCCCCTCTGGTCTTGAACCCTGGACCCCCTGCCCCTCTCCTGGCGCTCCAACCAGGGGTGCTCAACCCCGTTTGCCGCTCCCCGAGGCTGGGCGTGATCCGCTTCCGTCCGCTGGGATCGCGGAGGCTCCGGTGGAGGAGGGTGTGGACAGGGCCCCAGGTTCAACGGGACAGCGCGCAGTGGTCGGTGCCCTTTGCGTGGATGCCCGAGAGGGGTTACGGCTGGGCTCTATCACCCCCACAGAGCCAGGCTGTCCGCCTCTGCTCCCCCTCCCATGGTGCCTGGCAGGGCAGAGACCCCAGGGATTCCTCGGGGAATTGAAGGGGCAGGAGGAGGCTGAAAGCTCTGCCTGGTCAGGTGAGAGGCCCAGGGGGAACGTGGACATGGGGACTGGCTTGTTTAGCTGAGCGCGTCGTCCTGTGCTGGCCGCGGGGTCTCTCCCCGTGCTGTGCTGGTAAATGCTTAACAACCAGCTCTCGGTGGGGGTGGGGTAGGGGTGCCTGGACGCAGTTTGCCTGGTGTGAACACTCCCACGTGGCGGTCTCAAGCTGCTCGGCTGTGAGTCCGAGCCGCCCCCGCTGCGCCCCATCTCCTGCACACCTCGGCTTTGGGGGGGCCTTCCCCTCCCTGGCGTTTGGAGAGGGCGCTTTGGGATTTGGAGCCTTCCTGTTTCTCTGCCTTGGGACTAGGAGCTCGTGGAGAGGTTTCTGCCTCAAATTAGATGCGGTGACTTGGGATGTCACAGCTTCTTGCCACCGGCCCAGTAACAGGCCTGTCTGTGCCCCGGCTGGGGTGGGAGGCGCTTGGCCTTGGGCGCCAGGGACAGGTGGGTCAAACCCCACCCCGTCTGCAGGGTGCCGGGCCAGGTGCCACCGCCTCCAGGAGTTTGCTCGTGTTCAGCGCGGGCCCTGCGGCCTCTTGAGCTGCCTTGGGGTCGGAGATGCTGCCTGGGAGGAAGGCGAGACTCTGGGACCATCAAGGTTCTGTCTAGAATGGCTTTTCCTCCTGACTCGGACCCGCCCCGAGCATCTGACTGTGAGCATCCTTGCAGCCCTGCAGGGAGAGAAGAGACCTGGGGCAGCCGCCTCCTGAGCGCCAGCGGGCAGGGAGGCCCAGGACTCTGGGCGCTCTGTGGACATGAGGCCCAGGGCTGCTCCCTGCTCTCTGCAGCGGATGCGGGTGCCACCCGGGGTCTCGCTTTGCCTGTGACCTTCTCTTTCCCCTCATGGCCTCTGCTGCCCGGCCGGTACCTGGGGGCCGTTCCTGGAGCACAGGCTGGTGCCCGGTGCTAGCAAAGGCCGCGTCCACGCGAGGCTTCGGTGCGGGGTTCTGTGTTGCTCCCGGCCAGTCGGGGCCCACTCTGAGCCTCAGTTTCCCATCTCTGAAATACGAGCGTCCACCCAGATGATCTGTGGATCCCTTTGAGCTTGAAGAATCCGCAGTTTTGTGATTTAGGAGCTGCTTTGCCTAACGCCGATTTCACTTTCCTCGGGGCTGAAGTGATTTTCAGGCTTAAACAAATGCGACGGTGACGTGGCGGGAGGTGTAATTCATCCCGGCGTGTGTGCCGCATGCTTTATTGCGTCGTAAAATGACTTTGCAGCTTTAAATGTGTCATGTTGGCGTCGCTGGGGTAATTTTTTAAGGTGCGTGAAATGTAGAGGGAGTTTCCAGTGTGGATGAGGTTCGGCCGCTTCCTCCACCTGGGAAGTGTGCGGGGGCCGGGTGGGGGCCGCCTGCCTGCAGTGGACCCTGAATGGCTGAGGTCACGCCGTGCGGTGCCGTTCGGTATCAGGGGACGCGGGGCGGAGAGCAAGTCGTTCCCTGGACCCTCGTCTCCGGCTGCCCGCTGTCTTCTCCCTGAGAAAGTTGGTTTAAAAACCTAAGAGTCCTCCCCGAGTTCACACGTGTTCAGTGCAAGGAGGTCCACACACATGGAGGAAGCCCGTGTCTGGAGCCTGGGTCGGGCAGCAAGAAGCCGTGTTTGGGGACTTCCTATGTGCCCCCCAGAGCATTGCTTTTCCAAAGGGGGTGAGTTTGAAAGCAGATTGCATAAAAATAGCCCCGTTGAAAATAAACAGGCAGGTGCAGCCAGCCCTGTGGCTGCCCCGCCCATGCCCTGGGAGGAGCACAAACCAGCCCCACCGAGGAGGGTGGAGGTGTGGCCCTTCCCAAAACGAGTTATCCACGGTGCCCTCCTGCCCTGCCCCGGGGGCTGAGTTCTTCCGTGGTCATGGGCCGAGTTGGGCTGGAGAGGAGGCTGGCGGGTGGGAGGCAGGAGGTCCGGCCAGCCTTTGGTGCTGGGCTTGGTGCTGCAAAGCCACCCCTTGCTCTGTGGTCCTGCTCGAGGGCCCTGGCTCTGGGCTTCTCAAGGTGGGTGACGGCCGAGGACAGAAAGACTTTTGCCGTCCCATGGTCCTTCCTCAACAAGGACGCCTCTGGCTGGACCGGGCAGGGAGCTGCCTCCCTCTGGCCATTGGCACCTCCATTGTGCAGCAAACCCTTTGGGACTGCGAGCTCGGCCTGGGCGTGGTCCTCTCCACGGCAGCAGGTGGTTTCCTCAAGCACCGTCGGGTCTCTCGGTCCCCAGGGTGTCCTCTGTGAGCCCTGCCCAGCTGTGGGGCTGACGGAACGGAATGAACCGCATCCTTGGAGCACGGCTCCGCCAGACGCTTCCAGTCGCACACGCTGAGCCCGGCAGGCGGGTCCTGGAACCTTGTCGCCCGACAGGACGGGGACGGGGCTCTGAGAGTGAAGACACCGCTCAGGGTCACACCGCAGGCAGGGGCAGCGCTGCAGCCGCCGCTGTCCGCCTCTCAGAGAGCCAGGGCATAACCACCCCTCCCCGACCCAGGGTGCCCGTGGAAGCACCATCGGCAAATGTCTCAGCCTGTTGGAGACTTTGCGGCTGTCCCTCTTCTGGCTCCTCCAGCCTGCATGTGTCATCCTGGCTGTGTCCCCTGGGTCTCGGTGGCACTTCTGTCCCTGCCGGTTCTGGAGGCAGCGGTGGGATGGCTGCCTCACGCCCTGCTCCCTGTGCCCGGCCCCCCCACCCCCGTCCTCCTGGCACTCTGGCCCAGGGTGGACCTGGGCTGTCTCGGGAGGCCCTGGGTGGGGCTTCAGTGACCTGGAAACCTGCTCCCCAGCCCAGCACCCTGGGAAGGGCCTGGTTTGCTTGTTCTCGGTGCTGGGGTGATGCCGAGCGCGCCCCGTTACCTCTCTGCCCCTGGCTCGGTGCTCACACATGTGCCAGTCGGCACATATGCAGGGGTCTCCACGGATGTTCGTGTTTAATCCCTGGTTCCATTTGGGTCCGTCAGGACCAGGGTGGTCACAGCCACTCTCTGGTCTCAGCCAGTGGCTCTGCGCGGGAGGCGGCCGGCGCGGAGGGGGCGTTTGGAAGACGTGCACGTTCATCTGGCCGTTTTCCGGAAGGGCCCGGGCACCCCTGGACTGTGGCCAAGAGAGGGTCCCTCCAATCACTCTCCTGATGCTCTTCGGGAGCCCACGAAGACACAGACTTGCCCTTTCCCACGTTATTTTCCGAGCACTCGGCACAGACCTGCTGCCGGCGGCCCTGGAGAAATGCGGCTTGCACACGAGGAGCCCGGACGCTGGATCCTACTGTGAAGGTCCCATCTCGTACAGACCGTCTGCATCCACTGCCCAGCTCCTATTTGTCCCGCAGAACCCAGCCCGGTCGGTCCCCGGCTGCTTTTCCCAGGCGGAATAAAGTGCACCTGGCCCAGATGGTTAGGAAGCCGCCAGGAGGGTCCTTGTCACCAGGTTTTTACTGTCCTCCTGCATTTGTTTCTCACTCCCAGGTGGTGTCACCGCAGGGCTGTTCTAAGGGCGCCCCGCAGAGGACAGAGAACTTGACCTGGGCCTGGTACACTGTGTGCAAGGATGTGCCCAGAGGGTGGGGTGTCCTCAGAGCCGTCACCATTCTTGGGCTGAAGGGTCCAAGCCAGGGTTCACCGTTCCTCCCCGCGCCCCGAGTGCCAGGCTTTGGGGTATCACCTCCACCCTCACACTACAAGCAGCCCCCAATTTGCAGTGGAGCAAATTAAGGCTCAGAGAGGGTAAGTGACTTGCTGGGGGTCACACAGCATGTTTCACATGGCAGAGGAGGGATTGGAACCAGGGGCCCAGCCCTGGGCGCTACTGTCTTTTGGTTCCTGAATGTTTTAGGTGGCGAGAGGCTTTTCCACTGCATAGAATCCCCAGAAAAGAGGGAGTCGTGGCTGGGAGGGCACAGGGTCCTGTCCAGCTGTGCTTGTAAATGGCTCTGTGACCCTGGTGACAAGCCTGGTTTGTCCCACCTGTAGGAGAGCAAGGCCTCCGAGACAGGTCGTGGTTGGGGTCGGCCGGGGATGTGTGAGGCTGAGCTCCCGGATGCGGGAAGGGCCTGTCCGTCCTTCTGTCCTCGTGCAGGGCCTCGGATGCTGTCTCTGTGCCGCCGCGCCCTAGGCCCTGGAGATGGACCCCAGCGCGGGGTGGGCAAGGCCGAGACGTGCCCGACTTGGTCTCCTAGTAACGAGTTCGTGGCGGCGGGCGCCTGCCTGCCAGCACCAGACAGCCGGCCGGAGCGGCACCTCCGAGCCCGTCAGCCGCGATGTTTTATGTCCCCATAAACGCAGGCTCGCTAGAGGCAGAAAGCAGAGTTTGTTCGCGTCTCTTTGATTCTCGGCGGGTGGCGGGGATTGCGGGGTCCCTGCACAGCTGCTGTTCTGTGACAAAACCGGGGCGGGCGAGGCTGCAGGGCCTGGGGGGGCCACGGGACTCAAGCAGGAGGGGAAGGCGACGGGTTCTGTCGTCTCTGGAGGGCAGCAGGCGTGCCCGGGGCCCCTCCTGGAAGATTCCAGGCTATTGTGAGGACAGAAATAATTGTTGGGATTTAGCATCTGTCGGTGCAGCTGACTGCCGGGGAGCAGCAGGCGTGGAGATGAGATGCGAGCAGGAAGGGGGGCGTCCTGTCCCGGGTCGGGCCGGAACTGGGGGAGCAGGGGGAGCTGGGCTGCAGCCCCTCCCTGGCTGCGGAGGCCCATCTGCTTCTGGGGTCCACGTGCCTGCCTGGGTCTGACAGTCCGTTCACACCGTCCCAGGCTGGCTTCTGTACGGTGGACAGAGGAGGACGGTCTCGGAGCCCACGAAGGCCGCACAGCTCAGCGGTGACTGCATCAGCACCGGCTTTCCCGGCTTGCAGCCTCCTAGGCGTCTGTGGTTCAGAACTCTGTCGTTTTTAGCACAGGCCACGCCTGCTGATGGAGCGTGGCCCGTGCTAGGTGTCACCTCATTGAACAATCTCTCACCTCCCGGGGCAGGCCACGGGCCCCACTCCCTGAGCACCTGCCGCATGCAGGGCCAGGCCGGGCATTTGCACAGTGGTGGATCCTTGTGGCCATCCCTTCGCAGATGGGGAAATCGAGGCTCAGGTTACCCTGCCCGCATTACAGAGCCAGAAACTGGAGGGGCTGAGATCCGGCTCCGGCTCACCTGGCTGCCCCCCAAGTCCCACCACTGGGGGAGCCACCGTGCCCCGCCCGTCCCAGAGACGATGTGGACACCCAGTACCGTGGTCCGGTCTCCAGTGTGGCGGGATGTGGAGCTTTTCCGTGAAGTGCGGCCTCTGATCACGTGGAACCTCCGCACACCTTTGTCTCCCCGAGAAACTGATTTGCAAAGGATCGGGGTGCAGTCAGAGCAACCCGACAGAGACCACTGGGTGCGATGGAATTGTGCCTCGGTGATTCACAGGCACTTTCCCACTTGCCGGGGTCTCAGGGCGCTTTTCAGGGACGGGGGGGGGGGGGCTGGGGCGGGGTCTGCGGGGAGGTGCCACGGCCTGGCCTGGTCCCCGTGGGATTGTGTGCAGGGGCCCTCGGGCCGGTTCCAGTTCCGGTTCCATGCGCCAGGTCCTAGCATGAAGCTCCCGTCTCCTGAGCAGGCAGCGGCCAGGACCATCCCAACATGGGACCCCCCTCTGGTCACCCCCCTGCACTCCCAGGAGACTTCAGACCCCTCCGTGGCCTTGTCATGTTCCCTTCCGCACCCAGAACCTGCCTGGACGCAGATGCGCTGGCCATGACATAAGCGAATCTGTTTTCCCAGATGACTAAGCCGTGTAATGTATCACTTCTCTATTCAAGACACTCGATTTTGGAGACACTGCCTTTGCTAAGAAGCAAGGTAACCGTGGGGTCTCCGTGTCCCTGTTGGTCACAGGGAAGGAGCTCTGAGGGGCCAGAGCTTGTCACCCCCACATGGCACCACCGCAGCGTCTGCCCTGAGAACTTGCTCCCCGCCGAGAGCCGTCCCGGCACAAGGACTGGGACACGGCTGCTGCCCTGTCATCTCCCTTCGGGGCTGCGAGGTCCTTGGATAGGTGACCTTTGTCATCTCTGTGTCTTAAGGTTTCTCTGCGCCCAACGAGTTTCTGGAGCAGAACTGGTCTGAGGATAAAGTTGATTAAACCGATTGCATCTGATTGTCTTTCTATCTTAATTACTAAGTTTGTATTACTAACATTTGTTTTACAAATATGTCCAAGTTTACTTTGGTAATCCTGTTTACGTTTTAGAAAACCACATCTTTGCTCTTCCTTGTATTCCCCTCCCATAATCCGGAGTGTGCATATAGTGAAATTCAGTTCTGCTGTTTTATAATTTCAAGTAACACGCACGAGGGTGTCTTTCGCAGAGTTGATCGGCCTGAAGTAATGATGGTCGGGAGTCGTTTTCACAGCTCGGAACCGTGGCCACGCAGAGTCCCACGGCCAATGCTCTGGGCCCCCTGGGGAGGGAAGCCACGGTCATCCCTGGCGGAGAGTGAAGATCTGCTGCCCGGTGTTTTGCAGCCTTTGGGTAGCAGAGAGGAGGGTGGTAGCTGGTTGCTGAGATTTCTCTGTCCCAAGTTAAGATTCCAAAGCACAGCTTTGCCGCTCACGGCTGGTGGCTCAGCCTCGGTGCCCTGGTCAGTGAGAAGGGACGAGTGGGGAGCGTGTGTGGAGAGCAGACGCGGGGGATGGGCGTCCCCGTCGTCATGGATGTGGGAAAGAAGAGCAAGCTCAGAACGTGGGAGCGAACGTGTGTTGGGGTGATCCGTGGGGCGTGCCCAGCCTTTCAGTCTTGTGTTGGAGTGACCCCCTGGGCATGTGCCCAGCCCCTCAGTCCCCTGGTCCTGTCCCGCCTTCGAGCACGGGGTGGGCAGGGTCGTGCTGTCTGGCTCGTTCTCGGGGAGGTGCTCATGGCAGGGCGGGCTCCCGCCGTCTGTGCACTCACAACAATTTCGCAAGTTGTGGGACGCAGAGTCTCCACAGTGTCTCATTCATAATGTCCAGTGTCCAATAAGTAAACCACCAAGTGCAGGAAACGGGGAAGTGAGTCACTGTTGGAGCTGACGGTCTGTAGAGCCGGCGTAGAGGGCTCAGAGGTGCCGCGGCGGCTGCGTTTGTCGGGGCTGCGCAGAGAAACAGAACCCACAGGACCCGCGGGGGTGCATGGGAGGCGTTTACCGCAGCATTGGCTCGTGCCATTCTGGAGGCCGGAGAGTCCCCGGGTGGGTGGCTGCCTGCAGGCCGGATACCAGGGCAGCTGCTGTGTGACCCATCAGTGGCAAGCCACGTGTCCGTCCCGGGGCACAGGCCTGAGGACCGGAGGGGGTGGGGCAGTTGTGCCCTCGCCAGATGCAGGGACGTCAGCCTGCCCGCGCTACTCTGCCACTACCGAAAGTCAGACCTCCTCAGATATGTTATTTCTAATCTTTAAGACAACTCCATTTGTACCCGTGTAAACCGAGGCTCAGAGCAGGGAAAAATTATCGCACGAGTCCCCAGCCGGACCCTCCCTCCCACGAGCGGGGAGTTCTGGCGTTGGAGGAGACGGCGCCTCATGTCAGGAGCACATCTGCCCCTCCTCCACCTTTCTCTTCTACCCAGGCCCCCCTGGGGACGACGCCACCCTCGTTGGGGATTCCAGCTCCTTTGCCTGGTCTCCGATTCAAATGCCAAGCTGTTCCGGAAACACCCTCACAGACATACACAGAGATAACGTTTTCCCAGCTATCTGGGCAGCCCTTAGCTCAGTCAAAGTAACCTCCACGGCAGCTTCTACAGATACAGTCACGGACTCAGAGAACAGGGCGTGACGCATGGACGAACAGCTGGGAGCATCGGCAGAGAGAGACCGTTCAGACGGGTCAGGTGGAGATTCCAGAACCGAAAAGCAGAATTTCCGAAACGAGCAGTCACTGGAGTAGCTCGACAAAAGGTTGCAGACAGCAGAGGAGAGAGGCACCGAACTTGGAGACCGTCTGCCGGAAGTCACGCACCTGAGAGGAAAGGAGATTGGGGAAAGGGGCCAGCGTCCGGCAGGTCTAACAGGTGCAATTTGGATCCCAGAAGAGTCAGGAGGAGTGAAGAAGGCAGGAAAAGCATTGTGGAAAACCCTGCACTTCCTAAGTGCCAAACCTCTGTGGTAACACTACAGCACTTTGCTGAGAGACGTTAAAGAAAACCTAAATGACCAAAAGCGTAGACTGTGTTTGGGGATTGGAAGATGATATGAAGATGTCAGTTCTCCCCAAATTAAACTGTGGATTCCGGCAGTTTCTGATCCAGGCAGACTTTTTTTTTTTTTTTTTAAAGAAACTGACAAGATGATTCTAAAGTTTATGGAAATGCAAAGGATCTCAGAATAGCCAAAAGTCTTGTCAAAGAAGGAAGCCGGAGGATTTGCGCTGATTGCAAGACTTTCTGTAAAACTGGTGAAGACACAGGGGTGTCGGCACAAGGAGGACGGGGCAGGGGGGTGTGTCGACGGACTGGAACGATGGTTCCAAGGCAGACGCACACCGTGGGTAGGTTGGATTCCATGGAATTAAAAAC